>OU892289.1:18504072-18688942 GCA_917834065.1 Ceutorhynchus assimilis
AAGTCAATTTTTGTGTTTTAATTTCACTACACTGCACATAAACGGTACTATTCTACCTAACTCAGAATCAGCAAGAAATCTGGGTTTGACTTTCGACGAAAGTCTTAACTTTCAGGTGCACGTCAACAAAAAATTGTCATGTGTTTATGCTGTACTTAAGAGTTTGTACCGTAAGATAATTTACCTCGCAACATTAAATTGATGTTAGTGGAGACTCTTATTTGGTCACAGTTAGACTATTGCAATGCTGTCTTCTATAACTACCTAAATGTTGAATTTAAAAACAAAATTCAGTTAGCTCAAAATGCTTGTATGAGATTTAATTTTAGCATTAGAAAATTTGACCATATTACGCCAACCTATGTAGAGAATAAGATACTAAAATATGAACAGCGAGTAGCCTTGCACTTTGGTCAATTTGTTTATAAAATTTTTCAATCTGGTTACCCATCCTATCTCTCAGAATATCTTATAGTAAGACAAGACCTACACAGTCGCTGTCTGAGAAACATTATACGATTTCAAATACCACGGCACATAACCGAAGGTTTTAAAAACTCATTTTCTTACCGAGCGGTACAACTACTTAATACAGAGGTGTATGAATTTATGATTTCAGGTTCACTGGTAAACTTTAAAAAGAAGTACAAGGCTTCTCTGCTGGAATTAATAGCGTAGCTTAGAATAGGCATTGAATTCTTTATTTATTTATTTATTTTTTTTTTTCGGGTAGCATGGAAGAACACATTACGTGAATGTTACCTTTTATGTAATTTCTTTTGATGCATAATAAACGTTATTATTATTATTATTATTATTATTATTATTATTATTATTATTATTATTATTATTATTATTATTAACCTTGTCCATAACACCACTAGTTGTGTTATGAGCCTCATGAAATAACTCAAATACTGGGAAAATAGTTATGTAAAAACTTCATAACCAAACGCTTGTAGATAAATTTTTTTATAATGGATGTTTAGGCATATAAAATGTCTAACAAGAGAGTTGAGGGATAGGATAGTGTTGAGAACCTTAATTTGAGTATTTGGACTTTTAGAAGTTCACTATCCGAGATTGCTAGCATTTTGAATAATTTCCTACATCATTAGTTGAGTATTGTGTTTTTACTTTAATATAGGTTACTTTGACCGTCGTGATCATGGAGGCGTCTCCCTTTTGTCAGTATAAATTAGTTCTTAGCATTATTTCTTATCTACTGGTATTATATCTTCTTATCTTTTGTTATTTTTTTGTTCAAATCCATTTTAACACTCAAATATTTTGCTATAAATTAACGCTTTATTTGTATGTACTTGTTAGAATACCCTAACATACAATTCCAGGTAAGCTGTGCAATATCGTAGCAAATGTCTTTATTATAATGTTTTTTTTTTTAGGGATCATGAAGACCTTCATTATATTTGTTGCTCTTGTGGCTGCTGTTTCGTGCTCTGACGAATGTTACAGGGATGTCGTTGCTATTTGTGACTTATCTTCGGAAGGTAAGTATTTTTTTTTCTTTTTTCAATTTCCAAGAAAATTCAATTTAAATTAACTGACTGACGCAAAAAAAGAATAGGTATAGTATTTTTATTCTGATTTGGAACACTGCATTACACGAGGATATTTCAATATCACGGCGCTTTCTTCTATTAGCTTCATAAAAAATCTATTGTAAGTTTATATACCGTTCCTTGTACAAAATTGAGCAGGAAGGAAATATCGCTGCAGTAGCCCAAAGAAATAATCAAGGTGGTACGCGCCTATAGGACGGTTGAATTATTGGAGTGAGCTACGCTACTTGCGTCTCCCCAGGAAGTAGGAATGTTGCCGGTGCACCTGCTGACTAGCATAGGCGCAACTAGGGGGGTGCTAAGCACCCCTAAAGCAAAAATCAGCACTCCCATTCGGCATCCCACCATAGCACTACCTACAGTGGCACTACCTACCTAAAACTAATATAAAAAACCGATGCAACCAAATTATTTATTTATTTTTGTACTTTTTGTACTTACTTACGTCATCGGTGACATCATAATTTAGAAATTTTAGATTTTACTATCACTTCTTCGCAATTCTAAAATAACTTTTCCGCGATCGTAAACCCACTTTTCCGAGATTCTTATCTCACTTTTTCACGAATTTACACTCACTTTTTTTGAAATTTTTGACTCATTTTTTTTTGCGATTTTTCACCCACTTTTTTGCAATTTTTTCTTCACTTTTTTGCGATTTTTGGCTCTTTTTTTTCGATTTTTGACTCTCTTTTTTTGCGATTTTAGCCTCACTTTTTTGCGATTTCACCCTCACTTTTTTGCGATTTTACCCTCACTCCTCCGCGATTACGAACTTATTTTTCCGCTATTTCATCCTCATTTTCCCACGATTTTATCTTCACTTTTTTTGCGATTTTTGAATAATTTTTTTTTCCAATTTCTGACTCATTTTTTGGCGATTTTACCATCACTTACCGCGGTTCTAAATCCACTTTTTCGCGATTGTAAACTGTAAACCCACTTTTCTATAAATATTACCTCATTTTTCCGGGTTTCTTGCCTCATTTTTTTTACGATGTTATTTTCACTTTTCCGCGATTCCTATTTCATTCTCCGCGATTTTATCCTCACTTTTCGTGACTTCATCCTCATTTTTCCGCCAGTCTCATCTTACTTTTCCACGATTTTTGACTCTTTTTTTTTGCGATTTCATCGTCATTTCAAAATTACGAGAATAACGATAATTTTTGAAAAGTTACGAAAAATTACGGGAATTACGTTAAAGTACGTAAAATATGAAAAATTATGAGAATTGCAAACATTTACGAGAATTACGGAACATGACGAGAATCACGGAATAACAAAAAATTGCGGGAATTACAAAAATTATGGGAATTGCCAAATATTACACAAAAGAATTACGAAGTTACTCCAAAATTACGTTAATTATTTAAATATTACTAATTTTTGAAAAGTTACGAAAACTAACAAGACAAATTACGGGAATTACGAAAAATAATGGAAATTAAAATGACGGAAATGACGAAAATTTACAAGAATTATGAGAATTATAAAAATTACGGGAATTAAGGAAAACGCGAAAAACTACGAAAATTACAAAAATTACGGGTATTACGAAATATTACAGGAAAGAATTACAAAGTTATTCCAAAATTACGTGAATTACGGTAATTCTCAAAATAACGGAAATCACAAGTTTTTGAAATTACGAAAATTACAATAACTGAGGGAGAATTAGAAAACTCCGAATTTTTTTGGAAATTAGGAAAGTTGAAAATTGAAAAATTGGAAATACAAATAATTACTGGAATTACGAAAACATCACGATGCGAAAAGCACGAAAAATTGCGGTGAATAACGAAAATTACCAAGTTTTCCAAAAATTGAAAAAAATAAGGGGGAATTAAAAAATAACAAGAATTATCTGAGAAATGACAGGAATTAAAAAATTTCGAAAATCCTCAAAAAAAAAATACGGAAATTATCAACTTTCGAAAATTTCAAAAACTTAGGAGGAATTATAGAACTAACGGAGTTTTTATGAGAAATTAAGGAAATTAAAAAATTACGAAAATAATGGGAATTTCGAGTTTTTCGAAAATTGTAAAAACTAAGGGGGTATTATGAAAATAACGAGAATTATCTGAGAAATGACAGGAATTACAATATTTCGAAAATTCCCAAAATAAAATACGAAAATTACAAGAATTACATAATTTCGAAATTATGAAAATAACGGAGTTTTCTGAGAAATTACAGAAATTAAAAAATTACGGAAATCTGAAAACTACACGAATTATTCAAAAATTATGAAAAATACGAAAAAATCACGGGAATTAAAAAAAATTGTGACAATTTTCAAAAAATTACGAAAATAACAAGAATTACAAAAAGTTACGGGATTCACGAATTTTCCGAAAATTATAAAAACTAAGGGGAATTTATAAAATTAACGAGAATTTCCTGAGAAATGACGGGAATTTGAAAATTTTCGAAAATTGCAAAAAAAAAATTACGGGAATTACCAATTTATGAGAATCACAACAAACTTGGGGGGAATTATAAAGATAACGGAGTTTTTTGAGAATTTACGGTAATTACAAAATTACAAAAATTTGAGGAACTACAGGAATTATAAAAATTGAAAGAAATAAGAAAAAATTACGATAATTTTCGGAAAGTTACGGGAATTACGAAAATTACGACTTTTCTAAGATTTGCAATGACTAAGGAAGAATTAATTATAGAAATAGGGAGAATTATCTGAGAAATTACGGAAATAATGAAAATTCACAAAAAAAAAAAAAATTGATAATTACGGGAATTACGAATTTTTAAAAATAACAAAAACTTAGAGGGAATTATGAAATAAGTAACTGAATATTTTCAGAAATTACGGAAATTAAAAAATTACGAAAATCTGAGAAACAACAGGAATTATTCAAAAATTACGGGAATTACAGAAAAATTACGATGAATTTTGGAAAGTTACGAAAAATTAAGGAAATTACGAAAAAGTTATGGGAATTACGAAAATTACGAGTTTTGCGAAAATTGCAAAAACTAAGGAAAAATTATAAAAATAACGAAATTTATTTGAGAAATAACGGCTTTTAACAATTTTTTTTCGCATTTCACCTTCACTTTTCCGCAATTTCAAAGTCCAAACTCACTTTCTCGCAATTTCAACAAATTTTTCCGCAAATTTTGCCTCACTTTTCCGTTATTCTTGACTCATTTTTCAATAAGTATAACCTCACTTTTTCACGATTTTCGCCTCACATTTCCGCAGTTTCAACCTAATTTTTCCATAATCTATACTTTTGTTTTTCGTATTTATAACCTCATTTTTTCTCGATTATAACCCTGCTTTTCCGCCTATTTTACTCAATTTTTTCGCAATTCCAACATTTCCAACCTCATTTTTCTGTAATTTTTACTTCTATTTTTCGTAATTGTAACGTCACTTTCCTGCGATTTTGACACTTACTTTTTCGCAATTTTTGAAAAGATACGGAAATTACGGAAAATTGCAGGAATTACGAAAAATTTCTGAAATTATAAAAATAAAAAGAATTACGAAAATTACAAAAATTATAGGAATTACGAAAATCACGAATTTTTGAAATTATAAAAATTACAAAAAATTACGGGAATTACGAAAAAATTATGATTCTTGAAGTTATGGGAGAATTACGAAAAAGTTACGGGGGAATTACGAAAATTATGAGTTTTTCGAGAATGCAAAAACTAAGGGAAAATTGACTTTTTTAACCAAAACTCATTTTCTTACATTTTACTTTTCTTCTAAAAAACTGGCAAAAGGATAATTGTGAAAATTTTCTAGAAAAAAGAGGAAAGTGAGGATCTCATTAAAGCAAAATTTCAAAATTTTCCAGTGAAAAATCACTTCAGGAAAAATTCTGGAAAATTGACTTATTTAAGCAAAATTAAAGAAAATTCATCCTCTCACATTTCAATTTATTTCTGGAAAACTAATAAAGCAAAACTTGTGAAATTTTTCAAGGAGAAAGAAGAAAATGAGGAGCTAGCTCATTATATAAAAATTTCAAAATTTTCTAGTGAAAAATCACTCCAAGGGAAGTTCTAGAAAATTGACTTTTTAAGCAAAATTCATAATTTCACATTTCAATTTTTTTCTGGAAAATTAGCAAAGCAAAAATTGTGAAATTTTTCCAAAAGAAAAAGGAAACTGAGGAACTCATTATAGGAAAATTTCAAAATTTTCCAATAAAAAATTCTGACTTTTTCAAATAAAATTAAGGAAAATTTATCCTTTTACATTTTAATTTTTTTCTGAAAAATTTCGAAAATTTTCCAGGAAAAAGAAGAAAATGAGGAGCTCATTATATAAAAATTTCAAAATTTTCCAGTGAAAAATCACTTCAGGAGAAATTCTGAAAAACTGACTTTTAAGCAAAATTCATTCTTTTAATTTTAATTTTTTTCTGGAAAGGAGCTTATTATAGGAAAATTTTAAAATTTTCCAGTAGAAATATAACTAGTGCATAAAATATTTCTGGAAATTTTTGAAAATTTTGTCTGAAGCCAATTTTTTGACAAAATCATGAGTGCATAGCGCCTGAAAAAATCCCGAACCCGAAGGGTGAGGGATTTTTTCTTTGGTGCTATGCACGAATGGTTTTGTTTAAAAAAATTGACTAAAGACCAAATTTTTAAAAATTTCCCTTAGGAAATATTTTATGCACGTGTTATATTTTGATAGGAAATTTCCCGAGTTTGAAGTTTATTTACTATAAGTTGTGTCGAATATTTTAATTATGATGATGTGTTCTGTGATGGTGATTGTTATTGATCTTTCCCATTTAAATTGCGTTTGTCAAAAAATATACACTTTGACAGATTTCTGACATCAATGCATTTTAAACGGAAAAGCTGGTCTCAATGTCAAAAATGACAACCTAAAGGTGGGTTTCCGACGGACGCCGCGCGGCATTGTCGCATTGGAAATTGCACCCGGAAATATCCCTCTCACCAGGGATATTTCCACTTGTCAATTTTTGAAAATTACGAGGTAAATTTCCAGTTAAATATGCACAAGGGAAATTTCCAATGGAAAATCATTCTAGGAAAAATTTTGGAAAATTGACTTTTTTAAGCAAAATTCATTTTCTTACATTTTATTTTTTTTCTAGAAAAGTGGCAAAAGGATAATTGCGAAAATTTTCCAGAAAAAAGAGGAAAGTGAGGATCTCATTAAAGCAAAATTTCAAAATTTTTCATTGAAAAATCACTCAGGAAAAATTCTGGAAAATTGGCTTATTTAAACAAAATTAAGGAAAATTCATCTTCTCACATTTTAATTTTTCCATCAAAAAAAAAATGGTGCTGCAGCACCCCTCAAATTTGGAGCCTAGTTGCGCTTATGCTGACTAAACTACGCGATTTCTATAACCAATGTCATCCCAATTTATATATTATTTGCTGTTTTATTCCACATATTACTTGGCTGTGTTGCTTGCTATGGATTATTACCATTTAAAGAAATAAAAATTATGCGACGCCCATGTCTTATATTTATTCCATATGTATGCCGACTAAATGTTTTATTAGTGCTCAATTCAGATTAAAAATACTATACCTATATGTATTATTTTATTTAATGTAGAATTAACAAAATTTGAACAAATAATTCTAGCAAATAATGCAGATAATTAAAAAATTCAAATTTTAATATTTGCTTAGTATGCATGCGTATCTACAAACTGGAAAATTTCCATGAAGCGATTTCTAGCAAATGGTTAAAGATATTTGTTCCAAATGTTTTAAATGTCATTTGAAAGGAACGCAGAGACTTGAAAACCCTTCAAAGTGTTTGCAAGCCTTTCAAGTGCAGGAAAAGTTTAGCTCACGAGCCCTCAGCAGGATGAATGAGCTAATTTTCTCAACCCTTTAGTGACATAACTCACTTGTCTAATAAAAAGAAACATTAGAACCATCATTTTTATCTCGAATATATTATTTTATTTGCAGAAGTCGCATTGACAGAATGTGATGCAAAATACGGTGGCATCGATAACATCGAAAGCAGCTTTCAAGGAATGGCCAATACGTTCCTCTACAAATCTTTAGATTTCCTACTGATGGCTACTCTCTACGGAAACTATGAAAGAGGTCGTCCTGGCTTCCAAAAATTTTTCCAAAGTCTCTCTGACCAATTATGGGACGACGGAATCAACACTATTAAATACATCACCGATCGCGGTGGTGAAATGAATTTCAACAATATTCCAATCTACCTTCAAGAAGACAGAACCTGTAGTGAACCTTCCGAATTGGAAGCCATTGGCAAGGCTTTGGATAGTACGAAGAAAATGGCCAGAGTTGTTTTCGAATTGCACAAGGAAGCTTCTGGACAATATTACGATCCAGAAATCGCCCGTTATTTGGAAGACGAGTATATGGCAAAGCAGAAAGATATAATCAGGACTTTGGCAGGACATGCTAAAGATCTTAGTAGTTTGTTGGACGGACCTGATGCTCCTTTGGGACTTTATTGGTTTGATAAACACTTGCAGGAATAAGTATCTATATAATATGAGTATTGATTTATAAAGATGTGAAATAGTTAAGGTTTAATTGAAATCATTTTTTGGGATTGTCAGATTATATTGTAGAATTTGATTAAAAAAATATTAAGCTGTTTTTTTTATTATCGGATTATCTACTCCAAATTAAATACCTACACTGAGAAAATTCCCAGCAAAGAATTATTTCCTAAACTTTTTTTGGCTAAGACAGGCAGAATTTTCTCGGTACCTATAAAAATACTTTATCCACAAACATCAAATAATGGCAGTTTTATCCATTCATATGAAGCGTCTAAAGTGATACTTTATCCACTAGTGGAATAAAATAACTTTATTCCACTAGTGGAATAATGAAATTAAGAAATACGAAATTTTTATTTTATTTATTGATATTAACATTTATATTAATAGATACTCCGTTGTTTGATTTGTCTCCTATAAATTCGTTATTGTTGATAAAAAGGTGATAATTTCCATCCGCTTGAAAACGCACGTTTATGGGTGTTTTTGCAGAATTACCAGGAACAGAAATAATGGGTATCTCCTCTTGTAAGGGACACCTATTTTCCCCTTGGATTTTGTTTACAATACTATACTAAGCTTATTGGAAATGGAATCCTGAATCCGAATCCTCGATATAACTTTCAGCAACAGAGGAGCTCTTCCATCCGCCATGTGTATGTATGTATGTGATTGTGGATAAAACATTGTGTTACATTCGTGTTTTAGATGCATTTTTTCCACATTCTTGCGTGGATAAGATGCTTCCTAAAACACTTGTACAATAAATAACTATTATCCACAAACATCAAATAATGCCAGTTTTATCCACTCATATGAAGCGTCTAAAGTGATACTTTATCCACTAGTGGAATAAAATAACTTTATTCCACTAGTGGAGTAATGAAATAAAAAAATACGAAATTTTTATTCTATTTATTGATATTAACATTAACATTTATATTAATAGATATTCCGTTGTTTGATTTGTCTCCTATAACTTCGTTATTGTTGGTAGAAAGGTGATAATTTCCATCAGCTTGGGAACACACGTTTATGGGTGTTTTGGCAGAATTACCAGGAACAGGAATAATGGGTGTCTCCTCTTGTAAGGGACACCTATTTTCCCCTTGGATTTTGTTTGCAATACTAAGCTTACTGGGAATGGAATCCTCGATATAACTTTTAGCAACAGAGGGAGCTCTTCCATCCGCCATATGTATGTACCATCGTCACCAAAAATATCTGGGACAAAAATAATGCATAATAATCTCCTGGACTAATTCTACTGTCATTCATTTCAATGCATTTAATTCATAGTTTGACAAATATTTGACAATAATATTCATATAAGGTCTGTTTCTGCAGGAATCACAAACCAGTCAGAGTGAATATCATTGGTTGAAACTAGTTTTCTGACTGTTTTCAACCAATGAAATTCACTCTGACTGGTTTGTGATTTCTGCAGAAACAGACCTATTATAGTACAATAGCTAATATGATGCTGTCCCAGTTACTTTTGGTGACGATGGTACGTGTGATTGTGGATAAAACTTTGTATTACATTCGTGTTTTAGTTGCATTTTATCCACTTAAGAAAATTAAACGCTCGAACTTCGTTCTCGCGTTTAAACATTCATGCGTGGATAAAATGCTTCCTAAAACACTTATACAATAAATAACTATTATTCTATCGCGAATGGTAAACTATCATTTAATCGACTCGAAACTCGTTGTTAAAGTAACACTTTATTTGAAGTAGTGAAATCGAACGAATTTTTACCCACTCATTTGTCAATTTTACCCACTCATACGTCAATTTTACCCACTTGTTCAGATCTTTTATAATAATTATAGTGTTTTCGACAGAAATCTGTTATGTTGCATGATTGACAACATCAGAAATGTGTAGGGATGGCAAATGATTTTAATATATCGATATATCGGTTTTATCGATATATCGAAATCCCTATATCGATTTATAAATTTATCGAAGTAAATATATCGATATAAACGATATATCGATATATTTTTTTAAATTAAAAAAGATATTAACATATGAAAAACTAAGAAGGAATTTTAGCTCATTAAAAAATAAAAACACATCCTGTGATTGAAAAAAAATATTTTAATCTTGAATAAATACCTAAGCTGAGTATCTACAATTTTTTTTTAGATTCAAAGCTATTTTCACTTTTTAAGGTTATGTAAGTCAAAAACTGTTATGTATATATATTTCATAATTATTAGTTATTACAAATATTAATATTATTAATCATATTTCATAGTCATGTGGAGTAACACAAAAAATTAATTTTCACAAATTGATTCTAGAAACAAAAGTTTGGATAATCTTTTGCCAGTTAAACGGCTGCGATTTTTTGTAGCTATTTGACCAGCTTTCGAAAACAATCTTTCACTAGGGACAGACGTTGCTAGAACACAGAGGTACTTCTGTGCCAACTTATAAAGTTGTGGATAAACTGCCTTCATCTCCTCCCAAACTTCTAAAGGGCTTTCTTTCAAATTTCGCACTGGTATGGACAAATATTGTGTCAGTTCGTCAGATTTTTGGCCTTTCTTACTTTTTTTTGAATGAGCAATATTTTTGTGGGGAGCCCATAAATCAAATGTTTGCTCAGATCCTTCTGTTTGCTCTGAAAGATCCGAAGAAGAAGAAGATGATGCATCCTCCTCTGCTTGTATTGGGATAGTCATTTCATGATTCAGATGTCGAATGATATTTGACAAAGCAATTGGGTCTTTAAAATGAATGTTTTTGAATCTTGGGTCTAAAATTGTAGTGGCAGCTAGTAAAAAGCATTTTTCTGTTGTCCCAAATCTTTTGTCTAGTTCTTTTAATATGGCAGTTTTCAAAGCTTCTGCAATATTGGAATTGGTTTGAAAATTTTCATATTGAGACACCAAACACTTTGTCATCGGTATTACTTTGCTTAGGGTAATGTACATCTGTCCACTCATTTCTTTTGTAGTTTGCTCCAATGGAAGCAGAAGCTGACAAACTTGTTTTATATCTTCAAGTTCTGCAGCATTTAACATATTGGGGGCATTAACATTAGATAATATGATGTTTCCAATAAGTGCAGCAAGCTTAATAAATCTTTCCAACATATAATAAGTTGAATTCCATCTGGTTTTAACATCTAAAATTGGTTTTAGAATATTACCTTCTGGAATTCCTCTATTTTTCTGCGCTTTTCGAAGCTCGTCGCTAGCATGCACACTACGCTTAAACCAAACTACAATGGTCCTAACTTTTTCAATTAGTTCATTCAAATGTCCAGTATTTTTTATGGATTGTTCACATACTAAGTTTATAGTGTGTGCAAAACATGGCACATGTTTTGTTTTGCCCAAGAAATCTTGGCAGGCTTTAACCATATTGGCTCCATTATCTGTCACAGCTGCTACAATACGATTAACATCAATGTTCCATTCATTGAAAGTATTACTTAGCTGGGTGGCAATATAAACTGAAGTATGTGATTCCGAGAGCTCAGTTACTCCTAATGTAGCAGAATGCATTTCATGGTTTTTAATAAAATGGATAGTTATCCCCATAAAACTTTTCGTTTGCATATCAGCTGTCCATATATCCGTGGTAAATGTAAAATGTTTTATATTTTGCAGTGTATTCTTAAAACCACCGGACACTATGTCATACTTCCTGTCAATATTGTCTTTGATACAATTTCGAGTCGGAACCTTGTACAGTGGCGCTAGCTCCTTCATTAGATTTAAAAAACCTTTCCTCTCAACTGTGTTGAATGGTAAATTATCTTGGACTATAAAATTGACAATGGCTTCAGTTATTTTGACGTTTTTGGATCCACCTTCTGCAAAAGTAATAATATGACATTTATGCATTTAACGTCCTAAAGACTAAGAAACTAAATTAAAGCTTAAAGTAGGTAGGTACCTGAGTAAGAAGCAACTTGACGAATGGCTTGATTTATGGTGGGTTGTCTACTTATAGTACTTATACTTGGCTCTCTCAAAATAGTTTCTGTGGATTTACTTCCTTGGTGGGAAATTAGCAATTTTTTAGTACTGCACTCGGAACTGGTAGTACTACTAGTACTAGTACTAGGATTGGTAACAGTACTACAACAGGGGCTGATTGAAGTGGAGGCTCCTAAATTTATTTCGACGTCTGCTATTGAACTTATAGTAGATGAGGGAGAAATAGCCCCTTCTTTTTCTTTAGGATCCTTAAAAATAAAATCAATTGGGATCAATATTGTTATAAAATGTCAATAAAGTGTAGAGTAAAATCCAGTGGTTACTGAGTTACTGACCTGCATTTTTTGTTTTTTTGCTGGAATTTTCTCGGTTTCCTTGTCCTCATTTTCCTTGTCAGTACCACTGTCACAATATTGTTTGTAAACCTTGTCGTGTTTCTGTTTGAGGTGATTTTTTAAATTTGTAGTATTGCCAGAGGTTTTTAAGATTTTTGAACACAGATTGCATTTAGCTTGTTCTTTGGATATTTTAATAAAAAACCTCCAAATTATTGATTTCGGAGCCATGATTCGATAATTATTGTTCACTTTAATTGCACCCTAGGACTACGAGATTTTATAAAGATCTATTATCACTATCAGTATTATCTATTCTATCTCTCTGATTGTCTCTGAGCATAAAATCACAATAGCAAAAACAAAAAAAAACAGTTTGATTTGCAAATGCAAAGGGAAAAAAACGATACACGATACTTGCCTTGCCTTGACCTTTCAATTTGCAATCAGCTGATACACACACAAATAAAAAATTACTTTTTGAGGGTTGCGCTCAAAATAATTAATGACAAGTCGAGAGTACAACGATCTCGGATTATATTTGTCTCTCTCTTCTTCATTGCCTGAACAAAGATAGAATGATAGAAAGCTCAAAAATCAAGGAGTGTACCTGGGCCCCTGGCGTCAGTGGACTGAGCAGCGGCAGTGACATCTATTGTGGTATTCGTGTAAATCGTGTTGTGGCACATCACAGAATTTTCGAAAATCGTCGAAATAAAAAAATTGTTCACCTTATTTTTGTAAATGAAAAATTTTAGCTGTTTTTTGGTGGGTATTCGTAAGCGAAAAAAAGTCGATATATTTTCCAGTATATCGATTTTTTTCGATATATATCGCAAGCCACATATCGATACCTATATATCGATATATGTTGGATATATATCGATAAAAAATAATAATCGATATATCGTTGCCATCCCTAGAAATGTGTCAGTTTGTTAGGTACAGTTGCGATAAAAAAAAAGTAGTACAAAAATTATTTACCCCAATTTGAGCTCCCGGTGTAACATACAAAATTTTGCACAAAGCCCTCAAAGTGTTTTGGGCTTGGCAAGCACAAAGCCCTCAAAGTGATTTGAAAAGTGCTTGGAGCACATCAAAAGTGCTTGGGGATTTAAATGTGCTTGAAGCTCTTTAAATGTGCTGGAAGCTCTTTAAATGTGCTTGAAGCTCTTTAAATATGCCTAAAGCACTTTGAATTTGTAATAAAATTCTCAAAGTGGCATAAGCTACCGCGTACACTCATCAGTTTGAATTCGAAGTTGAATTGGTATAGTAGAGATGAACTTTATTACATTTCACAGAGTAGCAGTGATATGTTTTTTTTTGAGATGTAGTTCTGGAATACTTGGGGCAGTTGGGATACTATATAGTAATTCAATTTTAAGGTATTCAAAATGTTCAATGAGGAAAAGTGAAAAAAATTCAGTGATAAATTTAAATAGGGTACCTAAATTGAGTGAAAAGACATAGGTAAGACGGTTCAAGTTCAAATAATAGAAAAAAAAATTAAGCGACAAAACACGATCGAAAATTTTTAGGTGGGGAATAGGTTGGATGATGGTCAATTCAAATTCCTTTTAAAGTGCTTCAACCCCTTTTAAAGTGCTTCAAGCCCTTTCAAAGGGCTTCAAGCTCCCAAAAGTGCTTCAAGCCGTCTAATAGTAATTGAAGCTCATGAAAAGGGCTTGAATTACTTTTTTCAATTACAAATTACCAAGCACTTTTCTAAAGTAATTGACTTTGCAAGCCCCAATTACAAATCTATAAAAGGGCTTGAAGCGCAGGGCTTTGAAGTCCTCAAAGTGCTTCAAGCACTTTCACAAGCACAAAGCCCTGCCCCGCTCTGTATAAAACTTACCCAGGTTTAGTTGTAAAATTTAATTTAAGTTGGGTTAGCTTTGTCAATAAGATTTTTGTATTCTTGGACAATAAAGCATATTTACTACTACTACTACTACCATTAATAAAATGTTTCGAACAAATTCGAGCATTTTCAACAACGTTACAGTCAAATCTTACCTTTTGAGGCATCTAATTCACATACTCCGTTGTTTTTTTGATAGCTCGTTTATGCGATCCCCTCGATCTTTAAATGCTGCTGGAATCCTAAAAAACCTCACTTTATCCGTTTCAGCTCTATTGGAGCACCCAAAAACGCCACAAAACGAAGGCATCTCCACAAAATAATACTTCGAAAATTCTCGGTTTGCATTGAAAATAACACTAAATCAAGTTATGTTTGGCTTGTGTCTGCCCCTCAGCTAAAATGGCGGATCGGTTATGACGTCAACCTGGAATGCCTAATGTCATGTGAAGTTTTTTAGGTTAAAAAGTTGTCGAAAAATGCCAAAAATATGTCATTTTTGGTTATGAATAAGGTTAATGTATAATAGACCAGGAGACTTTGGAGATTCTTCTTGTAATACTTTTTTTGATCGCAACTGTACTTTGTCAACTTGTCATAATCTACCTATGTGAAATTTTAGCACATTTTAGTTTATGATTTTAGTAATTGTGATAAATAAAAAGTTGTTCAAGAATAAAATAGAATATTACACACGATGGTAAAAAAGCTTTACCTGTTCGTGGAATTAATCCACTCGCTCCTTCGTCGCTCGTGAATCAACATTTTCCACTCACTCACAGGTAAAGCATCTTTTTTCCGTCTTGTATAATAAATAACTATTTTTGGGCCAGTAAAATTAACTTTTCAGTCACAGCTTTACTAAAAATGCATAATACGGTCCTAGAATATAGAATGGTTTATTTCTTATTCCAAAAATTACCTTTTTTACCAAGCCTCTATCTGCTTCTCCAGAAATGTATTTTTCTAAAATGAATAAGTGCTTTGCTATTACTGGTAAAAATTATTTGTAAATTATTTTTTGCAAGAATGGCAAAGTACTTTACTACCATAGAAAAGAACATAATGTGATTCAGGACTTCAGGAGAGGGGAACACCACAGTGACAATAAAGTCAGTTGCTCATGGTTAAAAAGTTGATTATGGCCGTTTGCACCGATCATTTTAAGGACGCCTTAGCGATAAGTATCCAATGACATTTTTACGTGGAGAAATGTCACTTTAAGGAAAACTTATCGCAAAGGCTTTCTTAAAATGGTCGGTGCAAACGGCCATTAGTGGGGTAAATATGTTCATGGGGTAAAAATAAAACACAAATACACTGAGAAAAGTCCCAAGAGAAAATTTTTTGCTGGTTTTTTTTTAGCTGTTACAATGGAAAATGTTTTAGAGGTAGCAATGTTATTTTGCTTCTAGTGCAAATTATCACGTAATTGCAATCTGATTTGGTTCAAATCAACAATCAAAACATGTCAGTTCATTGTTGGAATATCAGGTTTGACAGATGTATGAAATTCTCAACTGAATTACAGATTTTTTTTTTAAAATTATTAGGGAATTACTGGCTTCACATTTCCTTAAGAATGTATTTACAGCGAATCTTGATGATAACCGTGGCTGAAATGTTGTACCTATTAGAATTTGGTGCTATTTAAGTGCTCCGAAAAGTCGAAGTTCTGAATAGTTCAAGTTTTTCTTTGACTATTCAGGGCTGCGTTCAAAAACGGCTAAAGCCAAGCCAAAATTGGCATATTACGTTCAAGTTCGGCCCCAGCGTGCCAAAAACGGTTGGCTTTACACGTTCAGAATCGGCCGCGGTAAAGTAACTTTCGGAGGTGCTTTTAACTGAGTCTATAAATGGTTATACGAATTTTGATTGGATGAGACCAAATTCAATATGGCGTGGCGGCCAGCAAGTTAGTTTTGAATATGTGTTTTCATGCATATTTCAATTATTTTGCTTCGAGTTTTGCTTGCAGCTTTGATTTTGATTATTCAATAAAATATTTGTAGGTACGTAAACTATTGAGTTGGGCAGAAACTAGATATTTTTGTGTGTTTTTTCGTCCATGTGTGGACGCCACGCCATCTTGAATGTCACGTGGTTTGGATTGCCTAATGGAGAAACGGTATTTGGCGTTCCAACAAATTCACACCAGATTTGGCATTGCCGGTAGAAGGGGAAAAGTAGGTTTTGGCATTAGCATTGCCGTCTTTGAACGCACTCCAGGAGCACTTAAATAGCACCCAATTTCAATACAACATTATAGCCACTGTTATCAGATTCGCTGCAAATACCTACACCCTCAAGTAAACGTTAGGCCAGCAGTTCCCTAATAATGCAAAAAAAATCTGTAATTCAAATAATAGATAACTTATTCAAGTTTTTCTTCGATTATTCAGGAGCACTTAGAACACCTAAGTCCTATCCAGAAACAATTCAGCTTCTGACCACCAAGTAAACGTGAAGCCAATAATTTCCATTTTCTAATAATGAGAAAAAATCTCTATTCAGTTAATGATTAACTGATCAAATTTTTTTTTAACTTGAATAGCAAGAATCATAAACTAATAGGATTGTTTATCCTCATAAGGCGTACGTTCGCCAATTCTCGAGTCGGCAAGGCCTGCGAGTGACGTCATCACTATTAGCAGCATAACCTCTTATAGTGGTGACGTCACCCGCAAGCCTCGATGGGATGCTTGCGATTCAGGTTGTGCTTGTTTTTTCGTCGATTTTAAATGTAGAAAAGGTGATTTTAACGTTTAGGAATTCGTTTTTTTAACCTATACTGTTTTAAACTCGGCTAATACATTTTACGCCAAGGGTTGAGGCTTGCTGCTGAAATGGCATACAGTTTCAGCTCAATAAGCAATAAGTGTTCTTGCTTGAATAGCATCCAAATCCAATACAACATTAGCCACTGTCATGATTCGCTGCAAATACATCCCCAAGTAAACGTAAAGCCAGCAGTCCCCTAGTACCTATTCCTATTCCTAGTAATGAAAAAAATCTGAATGACTGTTCTTCTTCGACTATTTAGGAGCACTTGGATAGCTAATTCGCTAATTCCTATCCAGACACTAGCTTCTGCACATGCACTGGCTTTACATTCAGTAAACTCCGAGCAGTCCGAGTGCGCTCGAAACGTTAAGATTTTGTTCGAGCACATACTCTGACCCTGAGCTTGCTCTCTTTTGGATGGATGGATGGAGAACCAGAGTAATTGACGTTTTCAATTAAAAAAGATGGACGATAAAGTATGAAAACATTCAGATTCCCGCAAACATTTGCTTGCTCGTCAATGTCAAGTGTATAGGGTGTTTAGCAATCCCCTGGTTTTTATTCTAATCGCGGTGATTCCACCGATGAGTTAGGTATCTTTGTTCAGTGAATGGAGAATAACAATGACCGACATAGAATGGTGAAATTTGAAATTGGAAAGAAAATGTGGGAAGCAAACTAAACTTGAACGTGGATATTTTGTATACTTGATGGATCGTGGTTTCCCTTACTTTTGCGAGTATCAGTTCTGATTTTGTGTATCCAAATTTTGACAAATGTAGGATTTGATGAAAACTTATGGAAAGACACGTCCGCCGGTGAATAGGAATTATTTTCACGAAAAGGCACACTACACACAATCACCATTGTTAGGAAAAAACCGAGGAAATAATAGTTTCCAGTCTCACACGTATAAAACTCTTGTCAACAAACCATTGTCAATAGCTGTCAATCATTGTTTTCATACTTTTCATACACTTTTAGCATCTGACAGTCTGACGCCAGAGGGAGAGGCTTCTAAATTGAAAAGGTCAATTACTTATCAACTTTTTGAGATTAGTTACTGGCAAGGGGTTTGAGGATTTTTTTCGATCTATGTTCGGCTTAGGGCGGGTTTTATAAAACTGCTTTGGCAGTTAACTTGAAGTTAACTTTTTGAATTACATGTAATTTCAGAAGTTAACTTTAAGTTAACTCCCAAAGAAATTTTATAATACCCGCCCTTAGACAGCATGAACTTATTCAGGGCACACTCTGCGTATGATGTCGCTGTCACGATATCCATGTTCATACCGTTCCGCTCCGTGGAGTACAAAGCTGAACTCAGTCTAAAAAGCAAAATAGTCCGTCTCTTCAAGGATCGTAGACATTGCCACGTAACTTTAAACCAATTTAGCGGGTGCACGTCACCTAAGGTGGGTTCGGCTTGCTCACTCCGTGCAGTCCGAGTGACTCCATTCGCACTCCAGCCGTTCGGGTTAAGGTTCGGGTATTGCTTTTTACCATATTAGGGGTGACTCCATTAGCTCTGTTCACTCCACTCCAACTCCGCGCTGAATAGCCGAACCTAGCTCTAGTATGCACATTTATAGCTGGGTTCGGCTTGCACACTCCGTGCACTTCGAGTGACTCCGTTCGCACTCCAGCCATTGTCTGATTCGTTAAAAGGCAATACCCGAATGGCTGGAGTGCGAACGGAGTCACTCGGAGTGTGCAAGCCGAAATTCCCAAAAAAATTAATAAAGCAGATATGTCCCTTATAATGTCTGGATTTGAGTAACTTGTATGTGCAATAAATAAATGAATATTTCATAAATAACTCTTTATTTTCATTTATAAATAGGTAAAAATTGAATTAACAAAGTCAAATAACTTGACCACAAACCTGCCTATAATACTGGGTAATTAGAATTTAATAAAAACTTGACACTTTCTGCTGTTTGCTCGTCTATTTGTATGTCTGTCTCAGAAGAGTTTATTAATTGATTACAAGTATCGACATTCATTACTTGTATTGCTTTCACTAGAATTTTGATTTCTTTTTCTTTTGGCAATTCTTTTAGCACACATGGAATCTGTTTTTTGGTTGGGTTGATGGATCACTGTAGAAGAGGGCAAATTCTGGGATAGTACGGCTCCGTCAAGTTAGCCCCCCCATATTCGAATTTTCTAAAAAAATTGCAACCACTTACTGTGCTCGAAGTGTGCTTTACTGTGGAATATGGAAATTTTGAGAAAATCCTGATACGGCATAGTTCAGCACACTTCAGATTGGATAAGAATTCAATTTTGTGTAATCTGATTTCCAAAATTTTGGGGGGGCTGAGCGTCAAGTTAGCCCCCCAGTAGGATTTTGTCGGAATATGACCGAATATGGAAATTTTGAGGAAAATCTGATACGGCACAGTTCAGCACACTTCAGATTGGATAATAATTCAATTATGTTTAATCTGATTTCCAAAATTTTGGGGGGGCTGAGCGTCAAGTTAGCCCCCCAGTAGGATTTTATCGGAAAATGACCGAATATGGAAATTTTGACGAAAACCTGATACAGCACAGTTCAGCACACTTCAAATTGGATAAGAATCCTTTTTGGTTTTATCTGATTTCCAAAATTTTGGGAGGGCTGAGCGTCAAGTTAGCCCCTCATCTATTTTTTTCTATAATTTTGTTATCGAAACGGCACAGTTCATAATATCATCGGCACAGTAGAGCACACTTCGAGCACAGTAAGTGGTTGCAATTTTTTTAGAAAATTCGAATGTGGGGGGGCTAACTTGACGCAGCTGGGATGTACAGCTGTTTTTTTCAATATCCAACCTCTACCTGTATTCTCACCTGTAAATAATAAAAAACAATCAATAATTTCAAACAAAACATTTTAAAAATAGATAATAGGTACTTAATCAATGCCTAGCAGGCCTAAAAGAAAGCTAGGGCACAAAAATATCCATTATGCTTGTTTGCCTCAACACAAACTTCTTGCTTGAAATGCAGAGAAATACACTTTCATGAATTTGGTGACTGGTTTGCCAATACGAAGTTTCAAAATCCAGGCTTTTCTTCTCGACACTAACTATTTTCCCATCTGCATTTCCAAATAAACCGGTGAGCTCCGAGAGGGAAATATGTGGAAACTCAACCCTTTGTCAGCATCTTTTTTAGCCCAAGATTTGCACTGAGGAACACAACAGTAGTGATTGGAGGTCATAATTAAATGTATCTGATATAATTTAGACTTAATAATTCACCAACACACTTTAAAAACTCAAAAACATCTCAAAAATATTCACACAAATACAATGATAAATAATAGAATAACCGCTCACCGCCAGCTGCGATTTCCTTATAAAATGCGACGTTGGCAAATTTACCACTTTCCTTTCCTTAATTCCATGTAGAATTGAGATCCCAAGAATTCCGATGCTAGCCGAACCCTGTCGGGCGACCGCCCATTAGGACGTTTGCGCTTTAGGACAAAATATCTTTAAGACTTTCCGCCATCTCCAGTCTTTCACCTTCGTACGATCAAAGTCGTCCGACTATTCACGATCGCAAAGTCGTACAACTAGGCATCCAATGAACGGCCTGCCTAAAGAGAAACACTTTCCTGTTCCTAGTTTTTGAACAAACTCCTATGTTTCGATTTGCGAACCTAACCTTATAAGAAGGACATGTTTTTTTTGTTTGAGTTGTTTATTGGTTGCATAGAGAGGTTTGAGATGTTTGATTTGAAATAATTTCGATTCAGAGTTGTTACAATTTCCTGAAATTCCAGGGTGAAAAGTGAGTTTTTTTCCTGGATAGTGAATAAATGTTGAAGCTCGCCTCATTATTTGCTGAGTAAACATGGCTCGGTACGAGCAACGACCTGAAAATGCTCTAAAACGAGCCAATGGTAAGTCAACTAAACTGCTGGACTTCGAACAGAAGAAAAATTTTGTCTAACTTTCAAGCTCGATATTTTTGGAACTAAAACATCAACTTCTGGTTTCCATACACAATTTTTTTCACAAAAAGTCAATCTGTTGGCCCATGAAAACCGGAGGTCGATATTTGGTCTGATTCAAAAAATATTGAGCTTGAAAGTTAGGCGAAATTTTCCTTCTGTTCGGGCCACTTTCACGTGCCGGGAATATGGCAAATTATGATATTTTTTGACGCAGATATATCAATGCAACCGAGAATGAACAATATTTTGCAATATTTTGGTCAGATTATTAAATAATTTAATAGGTAAATAAAAACTAAAAGGATAACGCACACCTAACATGGGATTTCTGAGCTCTATGGATTTTGCCCATTTTTTGATATGTTGTAGAGGATTTAATTCTGAACAACCTTCAAATGGAACGAAATCTTGTAGGTATTACGGTCTTTGAGATATGAGCCTTGAAAGATGAAATTTTTTGCAAGTTTTTGTGTGGAGAGTATACGAAAAGCTGGTGTTTATCAGTCAAAATTTTGACATATTTTACGTCACTAATAAATGTCAACATAGGCTAAGGTCGGGACTGCACTGGCGCCAACATTGACCCCAGTGCGGTCCCGGCCTTAAATTGATTGACATTAATTTTAAAGTGACGTAAAATATGTGAACCTGTCAATATTTTGTCTGATAAACACCAGCAGCACCAGTATTTTGTATACTCTCAAAAAGTCGCAAAAAAGTTCATTTTTCAATGCTCATATCTCAAAGACCATAATACATACAAGATTTCGTCCGATTTAAAGGTTGTTCAGAATTAAATCCTCTACAACATATCAAAAAATGGGCAAAATCCATAGAGCCCAAAAATCCCATGTTAGGTGTGCGTTATCCTTTAAACGAAAAATCACGTGATTGAAAACGCTTTCTGATTGGCTAAAGCCGATTTTGACGTTTTTGTTGCCACATGTAGAAATGCGAAATTTAAATGAGTTAATAAGGATTATACCTATCCTTTATTTTTTTATATTGTAGTAAAAGACGAAAATAGTTTCTAGCTAGTGAGATGTGTAATGATTAACTAATGAGAAACCTGGCATCCTCGCATTTTTGTTGATTTTTTGGTTTGTGTCGTCACAAACCAAGTTCGCGTTTACGCGCCAGTTTAAAAATTCGATTTTTAAATAATTTTTTTTTCAAAAATAAGCGGCTTTTTTGGAAAAAAAGTATACAGATGGTATTAGAATGACTAAAAAAATAATCTAAATATGTTTTTGAAAAATGTAAAAGTGGTCCATTGGGCACATCGAACTCTGACATCCGATCGCTTATCGCTTGTGTTGGGAAAAAAATTGTTATGTCATTTGAGTTGAGCTTGGAAATTTCGTCATGTTTTATTTATACTATTTTTATACGGAATTAGATGCTGGATTGCTAGGAAATTTCATAAGTTGAGATTAAATTATCTTGCAACTGATGTATAGGTACTTTTTTAATTAAAATGACTAAAAAAATGCTTTTACCAATTGAGTTTAGTTATATTTTCTGGAATTTTAGCACCTCGAAATTTTTGGGGTCGCCACAATATTATCTACGACATTTTGGATTTATTTTTCTTTATTTTTTTTTGAACTCTGACTCTATCGTTTGATAAATAAATGAAATATAGTCGAAAATGTTATCTACGACTGTCGACTTTTCCGGTTTTCATGTTTATTGTGAAACTATAACTTCAATGTCTGTTGCTGTACCAGCGTTATTCATGCACGAAATTCAACCAAGCTTTATATTTGATGATAGTTTTTGAAGGACTCTCTGCTGCCATGCAAATATTTTTCATTGCGCTCTTCGGAGCACTTTACTCTTAACAATTTTCAGGAAAAGTGTGGTACCACCGCTATTTATCCACCAATATTTACCAGACTTTTTCCTAGATTTGTTAAGAATAGATGGTCCCTAGGGGCTCAATCGAAGATACTTTTACGGCAACAGAAATCACTTCTAACACTATAATCATCAAATATAGAGTTTGATTAATTTTGGTGTATGAAAAGCGCTGGTAGCACTTTTTCTACTAAATTCATTAAGAGCAAACGATCCCTAGACGTTTCAGTAGGATAGCAGTTCCTAAATATGTTAATAATTCGCCTGCAAACTGGAAATTATGTATATTACACTACATTAATAAATATTTATTTACAGATAGCTCGGAAAAAAAAAATATTATTGATTTCTTTCAAATAATTAATCTTGCTAAATATCATTTGTATTTTAGAGTTTATCGAGATTGGTAAGCTCGCCAGAGCTTTGGACACTTTACAAGAAGTCTTCAAAAATAAGCATTGCGCTTACAACTGGTCAGAGTCAGTGTTGGAACCTATCATGCTCAAGTACCTCAATCTTTGTGTGGAACTCAAAAAGTCCCATGTCGCCAAAGAGGGTCTGTTTCAATATAGGAACATGTGTCAGTCGGTAAATATTGTATCGCTGGAAAATGTTACAAGAGAATATTTGAGAATGGCCGAGGAACAAGCAGATAATGCTAGGGAACAATCAGCTGAAGCCCTAATAGATATTGACAATTTGGCAACACCAGAAAGTATTCTTTTAAGCACAGTGTCTGGAAAAACTGCCCAAGATCGTTCTTATCGCACCATTTTAACACCACGGGTGAAATTCTTATGGGAATCTTACTGCCAGTGTTTAGACCTTTTAAGAACTAACGCACATGTCGAGAACTTGTATCATGATATTGCCAAAATGACTTTTCAATTTTGTACTAAGTACAATAAGACAATTGAGTTTAGAAAATTATGTGACAAACTCAGAAAACATTTGGAAGATATTTGTAAATTACCAGCCCGATTAGGTAATGTGTCTATGTCCAAGTCCGAAACACAAAATTTACATCTTGAGACAAGGTTTGTTCAGCTCGATTTTGCTATTCAAATGGACATTTGGCAAGAAGCTTATAAAGCTATTCAAGATATTAATACCTTGATTAAAATGTCTGAGAAAATGCCAGCTTCCAAAACCATGGCTAATTACTACCAAAAACTTGCCGTTTTATTGTGGAAAGCTGGAAATAGCTTATTTCATGCAGCAGCTTTGCTTAAACTGTTACAGCTTGGCATGGAAATGAAAAAGCATACTACGACAGAGGAATTGCAGAAAATGGCCAGCAGGTAATTATTAATTGTATTTATTTCATGAGAACAACTAGAAAGTTTCCTTTAATAACAAATTAAAAAGTGGGATTGAGATAAGCTGTTCCATATTTTAAATTATCCTACTTATCCCTCCCAACTGCATAATGAAGATTCTAACTAGGATTCTAATAATTCTTTCTTCAACAAAATAGTTGTACTTTCGAAAAGTTCTATAGAAATTTAAGATAATTTTTTTTGTGTGTTTTCCAGATGCTTACTTGCTACTTTATCCGTACCATTACCATCATCTCGTGCTGAACTGGATAGCCTCATTGAGACTGACCAGTCTCAGTTGGAAAAGGTTCAAAAACTGGCTGATCTGCTTGGTTTGAAAAAGCCACCCACTAGAGCCGGCTTACTCAAAGACATGGTAAATACTAATATGTAATAATAATAAATAATAATAATAAATGCTATTTGTGCTATATTGGAAAAAGCTAATAACGCCCCGCCGTTAGAGTATAGAGCCTACAATCGAAAATTGACAAAAATCACGACTTTTTTAGGGTTTTTAATTTTTTTGAGAAACTCAGACGGCGGGACATTACACAAAACTAATTTTTATTGATTGCTAGGGATGATAGCTAACATGTGTAGCTATTTTCAAAGCGGCACAAACAACTGTGTATAGACTACAATCGAAAATTGACAAAAATTATGGCTCTATAGGGTTTTTAATTTTTTTGAGACATTCAGACGGCGGGGCATTACACAAAATAAATTTTGGTTGATTGTTAGTAGTATTAGTAACTAACATTCATAGCTATTTGTAATGTGGCACGAACAGCCCTTAGAATTTATGAGAATCTGGCCGGTATAGTTAAAAAAGGTTGAGGTTAGGTGAACACACTTGTTTATTTCCCAATGTCTGGTTTGAAAACTAAAAAAAGGTGCAAATTTTGCAAAAAAGAATTAAAGGAAGCTTATGATTGTGTAACCTGTTTATCATCCTATCACAGAAGTTGTGGAATACAATACAAAGTGATAAATAAAGACGGTAAAGTCGTTTGTTGTGAAAAGAGTGAAAGTGAGGTTATCCCTGAAAATAGGAAAACACAGCAAATCATGGATAAAACTATGTTAAGTGCAATTGAAGCCCTGTTTAAAGCAGAATTTCGAGGGTTTGAAGAAAAAATCTCAAGTAAATATGATGCTGAAACGAAAGAACTCCAGAAAAGCATTGAATACATGTCGGAGAGTTTTGAAACCCAAAGGAAGCTTTTTGAAAATGCAATCAGCCAAAATAAGGAGCTTCTACAGCAGAATAAAGTTTTTGAAGAGCGAATACAGATGCTTGAATACAGGGTGAATATCATGGAACAGAACGAAAAAAGTAACAACATACTGGTGACTGGTATTCCTATACAAAACAATCAATCCATGGATGAGGTGGTGAGCAATCTATTCAAGGGTATGGGAATGAAATTAAACCAGGGTGATATCAGGGACTGCTATAGACTGAAGACGACCAATGAAAATAAGCCCATTTTAATAAAATGTGGGTCACCAGTGATAAGAAATCAAATATTTAAGCAAAGGAAAGTAGTAAAAAAGATATTTACCAAGGACTGTAATTTTCAGGGGCCGAACAAACAGATATTTTTAAATGAAGAGTTGACAAAGTACAATCAACAGCTCTTCAAAGAAGCGAGAAACTTCAAGAAGGAACACAATTTCAAAAGTGCCTACTGCTTGCATGGAAAAATATATTTAAAAAAGAGTCCTGAAAATGAGCCTATAAAAATTCTTACCATCGAGTGTCTAAGGAAAGTAAAATAATATTATTTCCCATATCTGCCTACTTACAAGAGAAAAAAAAAAAAAAAAAAAAAAGATGTAAATATAGTTAGTTCCAGAGTTTGATTTTAATTTGAGAATTCTGTATGTCAATTTGAGAAGTTTTCGAAATAAATTAGAGGATATTGAAGTTTTAGTAAAAAATCATGAGGAGCCTGAAGTCTTGGTGTTCACTGAAAATTGGATTTATCAGGAAGAGGTACAGTTCTATCATCTACAAGGTTATGAAATGGAACACTGCTGTAGACCTACACGAGGGGGTGGAACATCTATATATATTAAAAGTCACCTGATTTATGATGTAGAGTTAAATAAATCCATTAACAATTGTGATTGGCTGTCAGTGAAAATAAATAAGCCATATGTAAAAATTGTGGGAGTCTATAGACCTGGCTCTGTTGATGCAAGATTATTTATAAACGACATGGATAACATTATGCAAGACTCACCAGGGGAAACTTTTGTGATTGGAGATATGAACTTGGACTTGTTTCAACAGAATACTATTAAAAATGAATATGAAACTACTATTATCGGAAATGGATTTCAGATTATAAATAGAAATGAACCTACTAGAGTAGCAAACAACACACAAACAATCATTGATCATGCCCTAAGTAACATTAACTCTTCTGAAATTAAAATACAATTTTTTGACATGGATATGATAGATCATAAAATCCAACTTATTGAAATAAAAAAAAAAAAAATTGAAAAACACCCTAAAACTACTCTTACAATGAAAATCCTGAATAAAGTAATGTTCGAAAGTAAAGTTGTAGAAAAATTAGAAACCAGTGAGATAGACGACTTTGAACAACTTATTCAAGTTATACAAGAGGCTAAGCAGGAATCAACGTCAGAAAAAACAACCAAAAACCACTACAAAACTTGGATTACAAAAGATTTCTTGACTTTAGTTCAGCTTAGAGACATATCATACATAAGACACAAAAAAAATCCAGGAAACAATAATCTTAAAGAGAAATTTAGAAGGCTTAAAAATAGATGCAACACCCTAGGAAGCAAGCTAAAAAACAAGTTCATTACTGGCAGATTTCAGAGTGCAAATGGAAATGCAAGAAAAACCTGGCAAGCCATAAATCAATTGATTGAAAATCGGTATGCTGATAATACTAAACCAAATTGCATAGCTTGTATAAACTATAATAACAAAAAAATTGAAGATTCCCAAGAAATAGCAGAGGCCCTTAACACTTACTTTATAGAAATAGGAAATAAAATTGGGGAAGAAGTTGAGCAGGAAAAAAATCATGTACAGAATGACAAATTCTTTCCAGAAGAAGTAGAAGGAAAAACCATATTTCTACATCCTTGTACGCAAGAGGAAATCAGTAACATCATAGATGCACTGAAAAGAAACTGTGCTCCAGGGGTAGATGAAATTACAACTTTAGATCTACAGGCCTTAAAAAAATATTTGTTACCTATACTAGTGAAATTAATAAATGAAATCTTAACCAGTGGTGTCTTTCCGGAATGTCTTAAGGTCACAAAGGTTATCCCAATTCATAAGGCGGGTGTGCAGTCTGATCCAGGAAATAAAAGACCAATCGCTCTCATATCCACTTTCTCAAAGATTGTTGAAAAGGTAATCAAGAAGCGAATAGTGGACTTTGTAGAAAATACTTTAAAATTTGATGTCCAACAATATGGCTTCCAGAAGTCCAGCAATACACATATAGCTGCTGTGGACCTGATTGACTATATATCACAAGCACTAGATGAAAATAACTTTGCACTTGCAGTTTTTATTGACCTCCAGAAGGCCTTTGACACCGTCAATCACCAAATACTATTAAATAAACTATCTAACATGGGAGTTCGAGGAGTTGCTCACAGTCTAATTAGGTCATACTTGTCAAATAGATATCAATATACCATGGTAAATGAAAAAACCAGTTCCACAAAATTGTCCACCATTGGAGTTCCACAAGGTTCGGTTCTGGGGCCCTTACTTTATCTGCTTTATGTGCACAGTTTAAGCAAAGCCAATTTAAAATGCAACTACATAACTTTCGCAGATGACACAGTGTTGCTTTTTCAAGGCGAATGTTTGAAGAGGATTGAAACTGAAGTAAACAATTGTGTCGAAACTTATTATATGTGGCTACTTAAAAACAATCTTAAAATAAATGTCAAAAAGACTGTTTATATGATTTTCAGACAAAAAAACAAAATGGGCCCAAATATTGAAATTAAACTGAATAAAATCATCTTAGAAAAGGTGCAAGCTTATAAGTACTTGGGTCTAACAGTGGACGAAGATCTGTCATTCAAATTTCACATCGAAAAACTACAGAAAAAACTTTCCAGTGCTTGTGGTGCAATGAGAAAATGTGCAAATTTTCTTCCTAACCCTATCAAACTCTCCGTGTATGAATCCCTATTCAAATCACATGTGCAATATATGAGTACCTTATGGGCAGCTGCTTCAAACACAATAATCCAAAAACTACAAAGACTTCAAAACCGTGTTATGAAGTGTCTCTATAGCCTTCCAAGACTTTACCATACCAGTGAGCTATACAAAAATTATAAATTCCTAAAAATAGAGCAGATAATTAAGCTGGAAGAATGTAAACTAATGGAGAAAATTCTAAATGGACAAATAAAATCTAAAATAGTGCTCAAGAAAAACTGCGACCTGCATAACCATCTAACTAGAAACTGTGACCAAATGTATATTCCAAGATCCAGGACAGATGTAGGGAAGAATAGTATAATTCGTCGTGCTTTGGGCTCCTACAATTCCTTACCAACGGAAATTTCAAGAATATCCAGCCCTGCTTTATTTGCAAAAAAGGTTAAATTATTCTTAATGTCACAAAATGTATAGAACCAATTAATTGGGTACCTAAATTGAATTTGCTTATTGTTTGGTTTTTTGTTTGTTTTTTTTTTTTTTATATGGAGAGATCAGGCGCAATTTTATGGTTTGTGGACCTCTTTGGTTTATGTTATTGTTATTATAATTATTATTTTTTTTTATATATATATATATATATATAAAAGGTGAATACCTACTTACGAGGGGTGTACACGAGAGAGCGTTTTTAAAAAACTTTATTTGACTAATACAATAGAACTGACTTAAATCTAGAAATTACTCCTTTTATAATATTAAAAATAAGCTGAATAGAACAATATAAATGCTGAATTGGAGTTCTCACGGGATATAACTCCTCCATCCTAAGTTAAAAGCATACCAAAAAAGGTATGGTTTTATACAATGGAAAAAATAAAGAAAATGCTAAAAGAAAAATATGATTAAACTAAATAAGTAAAAGTAAAATTGTTAAATTACAATATCGTCTTCTAACGAGGCTTTTTGGGCACGTTTAAGGCGATGTTTCAAAAGTAATTTATAGACAGTAAAAATGCATAGTATTCCTAAAATACAATAAAGTAAAATTGTCCAAAAATTTATTTGGTACATTTCCATTGGGTTAGATATTTCTTGTAGTCGTCTCTTCTGTTCTTGAAGCGTTGTGGCAATTTCATTGGTTTCCTTCAAGTTGATGGAGTTCAGGTCAAGTGTAGGTGGATTAAAAGCAAACTCCTTTGTTTGGTAATAATTCATCGATAAATTCAATGTAGGCAAGGATACATCATCATAAGTCAAACGATTGGGCTTATAAGTTCGTAGAGTAATTGACTTTATTTGTAAGCTGCATTCATTTGTAGATTCGGCTAAGTAGGAACCATGAAGCGGTACGTTGTCCTTAGAATTTGGACAAGATGCTGAGACAATTAGTTGTTCGGGCGTTGTGATTATCCATTTTCCGTCCGTTATTTTAGTGATTTGGACATTTTGTAGTCTAATACGGAAAGGGTGGCAAGTAGTGGCATTTTCTTTGTATAAAATCAATTGGACTGCACATGGAGGCTCATGATCAATGTATGCAGTATGGGCTTCTTTACATAAGTACTCGTTGGGTAACAATTGGTTGCAGGTTTGGTCCATATAAGAGTACTTGTTGTTGCTAAGTGCAAGGTATGGTTTGTGTGGAAAGTTCATAAAGAAATCAGGATTTTGTTCGCTTGGAATTGGTATCGGAAATAATTGATAATAGTGATAGACATCCGATTCGACCAATGGTATTTCCAAGATGAAGGTGATAATCAGGCCCTTTGAATAACCTTTAATCTCGATTATTTTTTCGTAGTTCAATATGTTATCAATATTGGCTTCTAATGGTAACACGTCATCCACTAATTGTTTTTTAAATCTACAAATTTCTTTTATTAGCTCTAATGGATCGATTATTGAATTATGGAGCGTATTGATTTTAGCAAATGAGATAACTACTTCCGTTTTTTCTAAGATATCGTAAATTGTTTGATATAGCATTGATATCTGATTAATTATTATGTGAGTTTGGAAGTATTGATGGTTGTCAATAGCAGACAGAGCTACCTTTTTTATTGTGCTTTCAATTTGCAGTATTCTCGATTTTAGCGTTATTTGATTGGCAGATATATTAGAGATAACGTTTTGAAACTGTTCAATGGTTTTCCCTAATAAATTAATTTGATTAAAAGATGATTTTTTAAGTTTATCTTGATTTTCTTGTAATTGTCTAATTTGCCTATCATAAAGATCTGCATCATCTTTATCAAGATTGCCAGTAATGCATTTTATTAATGATCCTAAAGGATTCAAGATGCCACGTTTTTGTCTTTTTGAGTAACTACTCGTTGGGTCAATTTGCCTTATGTTGTTTTCTATGCGTTTTTCTAATGCCATTAAAGGCAGCAACGTGTTTTTATATTCTCGTTCATAGGATACATTATTTGTAATGTTTTCAATTAAATAGTTAGCGTTTTCTTTGATCAAATAAAATTCGTTAACAAGGGGTGTTAGGTCGTGAATTTGTATTAATGACCAATGATTGGAAACTATTTTGGCAGTTCCCAATTTATAAGGTAGGAGTCCGGGATATTTATTCAGGTTATGGAAGTTTATTCCTACTGCTCCGATGTTGAAGATTCGGATCCATCTGTAACAATAGATTTGATTTTGGTTTCGTTGATATGCAAAATCTCTTTTCGATTTGTTTTGGGGTTTTCAATTTCAATCTTGTTGTTTTCTAATATTTTTGTTAAGATGAATGGACCTGTGAATCTGTGGTGTAATTTACCACGTCGTTTGTCTTGTTTTTTATATATTTGACACCCTATGGTTAGTTTTTGAGGGGTCTTCTTTTGATTATGTTTGTCAATAAGTTTTTGTTTTAAATTAATTGAGTCTTGTTGTATTTTGTTATACAAAGCTTCCGTGTTAGTTTTGTGATTGTGGACATATTCGGTGAATATTTGCGCGGGCATAAGTTGCATAGGGTCACTAGAAGAAGTGTGTCCTAAAATCAATGTATAGGGAGTAAAGCCTGTGCTTGAATGGATTGTGCTATTATAAGCAATTACAGCATAGGACATTAGGGTTGATACGTCAGTATTTTTGTTTTTTTCTCGTAGTATTCTTATGTGTTCTATCAGGGTTGAATTTAACCTTTCAACGGGCGAATTCGACTCGTGATGATTTGGAGTAGTAAAATGGATTTTAATATTATGTGTTTTCAATAAATCCTTAACTACTTCGTTCTTGAATTCTGTTCCATTATCGGATACAATCAATTTAGGGATACCGAAAAATGAAAAGAAATGGATTAGATTTTGGGATACTGATATGGCGGTGTCAACGCAAGGAAGGGCTTGTCCATATTTGGAAAATTTGTCTATAATTACTAGGAATTTTTGTTTATCTACAAGGAGTGTATCGAGGTGAATAATCTCGAAGGGTTTCGAAGGTGTTTCTGTCAATACAAGAGGTTGGTCTGGTGGATTCCTGTTATACTTAGTTCTTTGACATATTTCACATCCATTAATAAATTTAGTGACGTCAGATTTCAGGGGTTTCCAATAATAATTAATTTTCAGGCGTTTTAGGGTTTCCTGTATTCCTCGATGGTTAGTTTTGCCTTCGTGTGAAAATCTTATTATCATTTCTCTTTCCTCTGGTTTAACATTATTAATGAGTTTTGTGCATTCTACAAGCTTGAAATTACAAAAGTGTTTAGATAATGCTTCTTGAAATAAAACACGTAATTCTTTTGATAAAAAGTGCACATAGGTAGTTTTCTCTGTGAGGTTTTCTTTCAGAAAATTTACTATCGCTTCTTGTTTCGTGGGAATCGTTGCTCGGATTATCCTATTACCGTCGAAGGTTTCAAATTCTCTTTTTATGTAGGCGTCGTATGGTGATTTTTTCACAATTAATTGATTCGTTTTGTTGTTAATTATTTCGTCTAATATTGGGATTTCATTTAGGGTTTCGTCTGCGTTTGTACTATGAGCAGTGTCAGTACTGGACGTATTATCCATTGGTGGTGGCTCTTGAGAAGTTGAAGTCACTGGAGGTAATTCAACCGGTCGATTAAGTTCGTTTATGATTTTGTTATATTCGTCAGTGTGATGTTTTTCTAGAAGATTTTTATCGATTTCGTTTAGAAATTTATCGATGTCAGTTGTAATATCTCCTGGATTATTAAGGAGAGATTCTGTTTCTAAAGCGTTGAGTGGAATTCTTGAAAGAGTGTCGGCGTTTGTATTTTGTTTGCCGCTTTTATATATAATGGTGTAGTCGTATTCTTCAAGCTTTAATCTCCATCGAATAAGTTTTGAACCTGGCTCTTTAACATTGAAAAGCCAGACTAAAGGTCGGTGATCTGTATATATTTGAAATTTCCTTCCAAATAAATACGGCCTAAAGTATTTACATGCCCAGATGATAGCGAGCAATTCTTTTTCAATTGTCGAGTATCTCTGTTCTGTTTCATTTAGCGTGCGGGAAGCATACGCCACGGGATGATCGTTGGGGGGTGTTGATTGAGATAAAACTGCACCGAGAGCTGTATTAGAAGCATCGGTTGTTAATACGAAGGGCTGTGTGAAATCAGGGTATTTAAGGATTGGGGAATTAATTAGAAGATTTTTTAAATGGTTGAATGACGATAAAAATGCTGGGGAATGTTCGACTTTAGCATTTTTCTTAAGACATAATGTCATTGGCTTGGCAATTTTAGCAAAATCCTTTATAAATCTTCTATAGTATCCAGCTAGTCCTAAAAATGATTTGATATCTTTTGGTGTTTTGGGTATAGGAAAGTTTTTTACAGCTTCTATCTTATCTGGGTTGGGTTTCACGCCTTCTTTGGTTATTAAATGTCCAAGGTAATTGACTTCTTTGTGTAAAAATTCGGACTTATCCAATTGAATCTTGAAATTTGATTGTCTGAACCGTTCAAATATTAGTCTCAAGCGTTCTATGTGCTCTTGGAGTGATTTACTGTATATTATGACGTCATCCAAGTAAACGCAACATATTTCGTTCTGGAGGCCACGAAGAACGTTGTTCATCACCCTCTGGAACGAGGCGGGGGCGTTTCGTAAACCGAAGGGCATACGTTTGAACTCGTAATGTCCTGTGTCGGTGGAAAATGCTGTTTTGTGTACGTCTTCCGGTTCCATCTCTATTTGGTGGAAACCATTTGCTAGGTCCAACGTCGTAAAGTACTGAGCTTTACCTAGTCTATCTAAAATATCAGAGATGTTGGGTAATGGGTACTTGTCTTCGATTGTTTTGTCGTTAAGTTTTCGGTAGTCAATTACTATTCTCCATTTTCTTGTACCAGATGCATCTAGCTTTTTTGGTACTATCCAAATTGGGCTAGACCATGGGGAATTAGATGGTTGTATTATACCATTTTTCAACATCTGGTCCATTTGGGTGCTGACTTCCTTCTTATGAATCTCAGGGTATCGATAAGTCTTTGTAAAAATAGGTGTTTCAGTTGTAAGATTGATTTTATGTTTGATTTGATTCGTAAAAGTCAATGGAATACCTTCACAGTAAAATATGTCTCGGTATTCATAACAAAGATCTCGAATCGCTTGATATTCTTCTTGATTACAGTGGTCTAAACGTAAGTTCTTCAAATTTTGTTTTAGTTTCATATCATTTGGTTGATTTACTTCGATATCCATATCGGTTTCCATTTCCTCGATAAAATTATTTTCAATTTCGTTTATAGGTTCTACTTCAAATGGTTCTGTGAAACTAATTTTTATTGGGTTTTCACATAAATTCGTAATTGTTGTCAATGCAAAATTACTTTCAATTTGTACCAAGGCTTCTGGCATTTCTGCGATATCATCAAAGTTAATATGGTTTAGTATTCCTATTCCATCTGTTTTGTTTACAGGTACTTTAACCTTTTGTGAAACACGAGGAGGTATAACAGTTTCATATGACTGTGTGGGCTCCGTTGTGTTTTGTGGGAAAAATAATTTGTTTTGAAAATGCAAGGGTAAATTTACTTGTAACGTTTCGAGTGCAAAATTCTTTAGATTTATTTTGGTACCGATATCGATTAGAAAATCGACACCTATCAAACCGTCGAATTTATTAGAGAAATTAAACAAGTCAAATTTGTGGTAACCATTTTTTTTGAATGATGGAAAAATGGGTATATTTATGACTTCGTCATGTATTGATGTTGCATGAGCAGTTTTTACAGTGAAATATTCATTAGAAATGAATTGAGAGTAAACTTGGTATGCTAATTGCGGATTGATGAAACTTTTTCCGCTGCCTGTGTCGACTAAGAACTTAGCATTTAATTCGGGGATAATTATTACAGGCAAATCTGAAGTACTATAGTTGTTGAGGCATATTACGTCACATTGTGGTAATTGGGCGTAATCTGAAAATTTTGGTATTGGGAATCATCGATATTTGTTTCATTATAGTCATTATTAGTGTTGTCATACATGTTGTACATATAATCATATGGAACATTGTATGAGTTGAACATTTCAGAATTTGGCATTTGGTAATAATTACTGAAATCCGATTGTTCGTCATTATTGGGAGTAGAATTAACGTCGATATTTGTGTCTTGAGTTTGAGTTTCGGTGATAGTATTAGGGGACAAAGTATTTGCGGATTGGTTCGAAAGTTCTTGCACAGTGAAATTATTCAGGCGAGATCTTTGAACTGTATTTGGTCTTATAGTGACACCAGACGATGTGTCCATTGGTTCTGGAGCACTATTGTTTTGGGTGATATTGGGTCTTTGGAATGGTCTATTGAAATTATTGAAGTTTTGAGGTCTTTGGAATTGGTTATTGAATGGCATATTTGGGAAAGGTCTTGCAAAGTTTTGGTTGTTAAACGAATTATTTGGTCGATAAAAAGGATTATTAGTGAATGGTGTTATAGGCATTCTTGGAATATTAGCAGCATAATTTCCAAGTGTATTGTTAAAACTTGATTGAGGCTTACTTTTATTATTGACGTTGTTATTAGGTATATTTCTTGAGCTTTGATTAGACCTGTTTCTATATTGTATGAAATTCTCTTCTTCTCGTACAAATGCGAGAGCTTGTTCAAGAGAATCTGGGTCTTTTAATCTTACCACTAACTGCACATGGTAATTTAAGTTGTTAATAAAAGTTTTTAGACACAGATTATCAAATTGTTCGATTTTTAGAATTTTCATATTATTAGGATCGTTTGAGCTATTAATTTTAGCAAATAACAAACTTCTAGAATCTTGCAATTTTAATCCAAAAGAATGTAAGGATTCGTTCTTATCTGGTTTCATATTAATGATATCTTGGACAAGACAATCTTCAGTTCTTTGGTCAGAAAATGTGACAATTAACGAATCTTTAATTTTCTGCCAGGTATCGAGTTCCGTGCGAGAAGCAATTAATTCGGCAGCTCTACCTGTCAATTTACAAATTACCGTATCGAACAAACAGATGTTTATTGGATCTGCGGCATTTTGTCGATTTTGGTGATTCTGTAGAAAATGTTCACAAGATGTTAAAAATCTGCCAAGTGTTTTGGTGTTACCATCAAAATTTGGAATATTATCGGCTTGGTATCTAATAAGCTGATAATTTGGGTTGGCCATATTAACAAGATTTTGAATCTGATTATTAGGTTGAAAATTATTGTTAAAAATGTTTATAAGATTGTCAAGCTCGTTATCACCTTCCAGATCGAACAAATATATACCAATAAAATCAAAAAATATAAAAATAAAAGGAAAAGAATAATGGGATCACTTACAGCAATACCAGATTGATCTTGAAGTACATGAATTTATCTTCTATGGATTTTGGACGATGTAGTTCCGCTATCCGCACCAATAGGATTAATGGACGATTTTTGTTCCGATCCCTGGTCGCGAGTTCACTGATTGTCAAAAGTCTTTCGTATACCACGAACGTATTTTTCGATTTGACGGTAAATCGTTAGCACGAAAAGACGATGGTTTTTTTACGGCCCGCAAAATCCAAATTTTCGACTGAACCGGACTGTTTTTTACCGAAGTCTCCGTCAAAATCCTACCGACTGCGCCACTTACGAGGGGTGTACACGAGAGAGCGTTTTTAAAAAACTTTATTTGACTAATACAATAGAACTGACTTAAATCTAGAAATTACTCCTTTCATAATATTAAAAATAAGCTGAATAGAACAATATAAATGCTGAATTGGAGTTCTCATGGGATATAACTACCTGCTTGTTTTTTCTTTTTGGAAATTTGTTTAGTCAAATATTTAGTTAGGTATAGCTTATATAATTTGAATTATTTATGTTTGGGCAAGAATATTATTGTTATTACTTATTGCACCGACTGAAACCTACAACTGTGAATTAAATTAATTAGTTTAGGACTTGTTACCAGTATGCCAATGTACTGTTTAAAGTTCAAAAATAAAGACTCGTTAAAAAAAAAAAAAAAAGTAGGCCTAACCGCGACCTGTTCGCCGCATAGGGACGCACGCAAAAATTTTCGCGGCATTCACCGTACGCGATCCGCGGGTTTGTCGGTTTTTTTCAAGACATCAAAGGGATTTGCGGCGCAACATCGTTCTAGTGTGGACGTATTTTTTCGCGAACGTATCAATTTTGACAAATTGTGAATTTGTGATTATGTCTTCAGAATTCTTATTCTTGAAACAGGAGAGCAGCGTTCTCAGGAGAACGAGTGTCTCGTCTTTGTTACTTATATTAGGTTTGGTTGTGCAGAAATCACAAACCAGTCGGAGCCAATTTCATTGGTTGAAAACAGTCAGAAACAGTCAAAAAACTAGTTTCAACCAATGAAATTCACTTTGACTGGTTTGTAATTTCTGCAGAAACAGACCTATTATCATTTTTATATCATTGAGAAAGACGGCCAGCTTATTCTGTAATTTGCGACCGCAGAGAATTGCGAAACTGTCGCTGTCAAACGTAAGTATTTTCTATTCTAAAAAGCAACTCCGACGCGGTTGCTGGTTGCCATGTAATTGCTGTTCGCAGGGTTGGATGAACCCACCAGGATACCGGGAAATTCCCGGTGGGCCGATCGGAGTGTGGGCCGATCTTTAGAACAACAGGATCTTTATCAAATTACCTTCAAACCAAAATCTAAGATCAAACCATATTGGATCAAACGGCTGCAGCACAAAGAATATAATGGTCAATTCAATTTGTGATGCACTCAGGAACAACGCAACATGAAAGAAGTATGAAATGCTAAAAATATTTTTTCTACAAACGTCACTAAAAGTGTCATTTTTAACGGATGCTGTCAGTGTCTAAAATGCCATTTTTTGACACTGGGGTTAAAAGTGATTACTTTTAGCACTAGTGCTAAAAGTAACCACTTTTAGTGCGTTTGTAGAAAAAATAGTGTATGATATTCGTGCTAAAAGTGATTTTATTTTGTTCAAAGGGATGGAACACTCCGCCTTCGGCGTCGTGTCCCAAACGTCCCTTTTCACAAAATAAAATGTCACTTTTAGCACTTATATCATAAATAACTATTACAATTGGGCAAATACAGGACTAGGAGCAAATGAAAATGAAAGTGATAAAATAAAATAAAAGACTCATTATCCACAATTTGTTCTCGTAAAAAAAAAGAAGATGCCAAGGGTGTAAGCAGATGATACTCCTTTAGCTACTACTATTTTTAAATTTGAAGTGGAAGTACACGATGTAACCATGAATAACAAAAATAGAGGCATCTTATTCTACGCATAGAGATATTTGTGCTGATTTTTCATATTTGGATATAATTACTTTTTCGGAACTAGTGCTGGACTATACTTTAAATAAATTAGGTAAATTTACTATCATTTGATGACGGGGCTATTTTTCGCGAAGGATTCAAGGATTTTGGAAGAGGGTGGCCTGACTAGGAAAAGACAAAGTTGTATGATCTGTATTGTATTGTATTGTATGTATGTATGTATGTTGTATGAATCCAACGATGGAGATAAAGATGCTGTAAATGACAAATGACACAGGGATACAAAGAATGAATTAGAACTTTCTGAAAAAAGTGTTCATCGCATTCACGTTGCAAACAATGTTTGGTTTGATGTTTTAATGTTTTGTATAAATACAGATTATACATCCGTGATAGCAGTCATCTTTGAGGCCTATGAATTTAAATAAAGACATCTTAGGATTGTTGACTTTCAAGAAGATTCTCATAGAAATGTTTAACCTAGGGCCCCAGGAGAGCCTGGAATGGGATTTTCACACTTTGAAGGCTCATATCTCAAGAACTGTTCGAAATATTGAAATCAAACCTGTTTTATCTTGTGAAGCATCCAATTTTGATTCAGTATCATCAACTTTAAATTCAAATTTTTAGAGTAATCACTTCTGCCAATCAAATTTCAACTTTAGTAGTGCCTGACATGGGATTTCCACACTTTGGGGGCTCATATCTCAAGAACTGTGCGAAATATTGAAATCAAACCTGTTTTATCTTGTGAAATATCTCATTCTGATTCAGAAACATGAACTTCAAATTCAAATTTATAAAGTAATAACTTCTTCCAATCAAATTTCAACTTTAGGAGAGCCTGGAATGGGATTTTCACACTTTGGAGGCCATTGGCGTGTATCCAGGATTTGGGTCTAGGGGGGCCTGAGTTAACGAAAAAATTTTTGGAGCCACGCCCAATTTTTGTAAGGAATTTACCTATAACATACCGTTACGCGACTATTCTTTTTTGCAGGCGCATATTATTTTAAAAAAAAAATTAATTGGCCTGCGGGCCGGAAAGTATCAAATTTCGCCCTCGAATCAGGGCGCAAATAGGTGCTTTGCGACCCTGTCTTACATAATAGTTATTTATGTACCAAGGGTACTAAGTAGATGATTATGCCCTGAGGGCGACAGTCTTACAAAGCCGAGGGCCTCTGGCCCGAGGGTTCGTAAGTCACCCGAGGGCATATACTGTGAGTTCATAAAGTCCCGCATAAATTCATTATTTTGAAAACGGCAGAATTTTTGAAAAATCGCTCAGACACGTCAATTTTGTTTTTTGGTTTGAAATTTTTTGATATATTTTTTATTATACAGGGTGGCTCAAAAATAGCTTCGCTGGCATCAACTTCATTTATTTAAATAGTACCCCCTGTATATTATGTTATTTCTGGATTCTGCGAAAAATACTCGATATATTTTATGTACAATGTCATATACCTATCTTCAACTGTTCGGAAATATTGACAGTTGAAAATTGACTTTTTGCATCTTTGACAGACTCTAAAACCTGAACGGTTGATTTTACAGCAAAACCGATTTTACATTCCTATCTTAGTTTTTCATAGATATCAACTTTGAAGTTAATCTATGATTAAAAATTCCGGTTAAATTTAATCTCCGCTTTAATCCAAAGTCGGTGTTAAATAATAGTTTAGGCAAATTTAAAATAGGAATGTAAAATCGGTTTTCCTCTAAAATTTACCGTTTAGGTTTTACAGCCTGTCAAAGTTGCAAAAAAGTCAATTTTCAAATGTCAATATTTCCGAAACAGTTGAAGATAGGTATATGACATTGTACATAAAATATATCGAGTATTTTTCGCAGAATCCAGAAATGACATAATATATAGGGGGTACCATTTAAAAAAAATAAAGTTGATACCAACGAAGCTATTTTTGAGACACCCTGTATGATAAAAAATATATCAAAAAATTTCAAACAAAAAAATAAAATTGACGTGTCTGAGCGATTTTTCAAAAATTCTACCGTTTTCAAAATAATGAATTTATGCGGGACTTTATGAACTCACTGTATATCTATTAGTACCTGTGGTGCTTACAAACTTTTATGTCATACCAGTTGGTTGTACATAATAAATACCTGGGAAAGAAGTGCCACTCCGCAAATTGTCATCAATGTGCAAAATCATCATTTTTTGACAAAAATAATATGTTTATAAGCGTAAATTTATATTTTGTTAATAAAGAATAAGTTAATGGAAAACCGTTTTTTGCGTCTTTATGCCCGCGCGGGCCATAATGTGTACTTTATGCCCGCACGGGCATAAAGTAATGAATTATGTTTATGTAGATGGTATCTAAGGTATACAGAGACATGAGTATGAAATGGACTGCGTGTTCCGTATAGTTGCCGTACGCGGCAGTGATGGAAAGATGGTTAGGCAACCAGTCTTTCGCATTGTGGGCAAGAAGCTACACAAGCGCATTACCCACAACGAGAAATAACACATAATTTCATTTAAAGGTGACAATAGTGTGTGACATAGTGTATCAAACTAAATACCAGACGTGCTTAAATGTATGTGCAGACCTGTGAGGCAAAAAAATAAAACAACACTTAAACGTTAGATAAAAAAACTTGTTATTCCTAAACAATTCTTGAGCAAATTCAAAGGCACAAAATACTAGATTGTAAGGTACAAATACTCATATGTAAACTTAAATTTAGGATTTAGATGCAAAACTGATTTTAATTCTACTGGTTCTTAAAAATTACAAGTTTTGTATACATTTGCCTAACTCTATCAGTGATTCTACTTGCTTCCTTATTCTGATAATGGATTCTAACGAGAAAATAAACACGTAAAATTGCGTTGATCAGCTGAGAAAAATGATTATTAATAGGATCTTGGTCCAATATATGATCACCAAGCTCCTTAAAATAATTGTGAATGTTCATGTCACTCATGGTCCATATTATAATTTTTTTGAGTGTAGTGTTTGGAGTGTAATGAGTACGAAATTTTATTTCGGCTAAACTGCACAGTTTTATTACATCTTCTGATGCCTTACGTAATCCCCCAAGATCTTTTCTATTTAGTAAAAGTGATGACGACTCATCAGAAAACAAAAAATTACAACAAATCGCGTATCTTACACTAACGTATAACAAGTACGCGCGGATTTCTGCCCCTAATGTGCAGTTAGGGTTGCCTATCATGTTTACATCACTGTTCGTGCCGTACGCCTAGTCCATTTCATACTCATGTCTCTGAAGGTATAAAAACACAATAATGTATTGGTATGACATAATAGTATATTGTTGTATTAGGAGTAGAAGCTTTACTTTTTTGTGCTGAAGCGGTAGGTTTGCAAGCCGAACGTAGTGAGGCTTGCAATACTGCTGAAGCACAAAAAAGTGCTTCTACTCCGTATGCAACACGCTATTTTTTCTCCAAACGAATGGGGTAATCTCGGGGCAAGTGGATGGTTGAGCGGCAGTAAAAGTACTTTTATAAAAGTACTTCTACTGCCGCTCCAGCGGCACTAAAAGTACTTTTGCTGCCGCTGGGGTTGCCAAGTAGCATAGAAATTAAATTTCTACCACCTCGACAGGTGTTAACCCGCTGGATTTGCCTAGCAGCATAGAAATCAAATTTCTGACATCTTGACAGAAGTTAACAAAGTGACGTTTTTCTGACGTTTGGAGAAAAAGATAATTATCTGCATCGGGCCGCGAGTTTGATATGTTGACTTGAACTCATCCGCTTTTTTTTCTTCTCCTTCCTCTCGGGAAAAAGTATGGCGGAGGTGAATTGATAAAGGTGAAGCTCTGATTCCCTTGCTGCAGCCGCCACTGTAGTCATAGAAATACCTTATTACGTATATTGTGAAATAAACTTTATTTTTCTCCAAACGTCAAAAAAACGTCACTTTGTTAACGCCTGTCAAGATGTCAGAAATTTAATTTCTATGCTGCTAGGCAACCGCAGCGGCAGTAGAAGTACTTTTAGTGCCGCTGGAGCGGCAGCAAAAGTACTTTTAGTGCCGCTCGTACTTTTACTGCCGCTCAACCATCCAGTTACCCTCGAGCTTACCCCATTCGTTTGAAGAAAAAATAGCGTGTTGCATACGGAGTAGAAGCACTTTTTTGTGCTTCAGCAGTATTGCAAGCCTCACTACGTTCGGCTCGCAAACCTACCGCTTCAGCACAAAAAAGCTTCTACTCCTTATACAACAATATACTATTCTATTAAGGAAAATTCATCAAAGTACGCACATAAGCTACACCATAAAAAAAATTTAGGAATATTTACGAACAATAATGGAAATTACGTACGGTACGGTATGCAGAATAATTATAAAAATATATAAATACAATAATGGTTAAAATACAGGGTGTCCCATGAGGTTTTCCCCAAATGATAACTCCAGAACGCATTCTCGTATGTTCCACTGTATAATTATTTTGTATCATTTTCTTTAACAAAGCCTTAACAAAGGACCACGCACGGATCTTATGAGAAAAAATAAATTTCACGATTGTTATGAAATTGAAATATGTTATGCTTCTCGACATTCTGAACGTAAGTTCTCGTAGGCCCAAAAAGATCCTATGATTAGTTTCGGAGATACAGGGCCATTAAGATACAAAATTTTGACAAAAAATAAACATTTCGAAATATGTTGAGTTCAGATAATGACATATTATAATTCTAGGTTAAAAACGGGTGGAAAAATGCCAAAGTAATGTCATTTGAAGCTTTGAAGGTTGAAAACTTGTCGAAAAATGCCAAAAATATGTCATTTTTGGTTATGAATTAAATTAATGTACCAGCAGATTCTGGAGATTTTTCTTGTACTACTTTTTTTTCTCGGTCCTGTATCTCCGAAACTAATCATAGGATCTTTTTGGGTCTACGAGAACTTAAGTTCAAGAAGTCGAGAAGCATAACATATTTCAATTTCATGACAATCGTGAAATTTATTTTTCCTCATAAGATCCGTGCGTGGTCTTTTGCTTTGCTTTGCATTGCCGATTTTGTTATTTAATTTTTTAACGAAAAATGCCATAATATACCATGAGTTACATTTAAGATTCGAAAGTTGACGTCACTTGATCGAAATTGAAGCGAAAGTGGTGAATTTGGATGACATTGGTAAAAGCGGCACAAAAAGTTACCAAGATCCTTAAAATTTCAATTATATTGGATAACGCATTCCGAATTTATTAGTTGGGAAAAGCGTCGTGGGAAACCCTGTATATAAAATATTCTCTTAAAAAAAATAATTAAGACATGCCTTGGGGGGGGCTGCAGCCCGGCAGCCCCCCCCTGGATACGCCTATGTTGGAGGCTTCCCCAAAGAGAATATTATCATTTTAATTGTTTGAAATAAAAAAACCTCGAAATAAACCAAAGATGTTAAATATTACAGTTATTTTTTGATTTCTTATTCTTCAGCATTTATTGTTTCATCACGGTTGTTATTAGATTACATTTAAATGTGGGGATGTGCGCCATCCATCAATGCATGGGCCACTAGACTGAAATTTCCCGGACCACTTCCAAAAGTTCGTCCAACCCTGGCTGTTCGTAGAAAATAGGCCATAGGCTTGCCGAACACTCGTTCTCCTGAGAACGCTGCTCCCCTGTTTCAAGAATAAGGACCTTGATGGATTGATAATGCTGTAAAAAAAATTTGCTGTTTTTATAGTTATGTTCCTTCTTTTTAAGAAAAAAGAAGAGAAAAAAACAATCAAAACTAGGCGCTATTGGATTAGTATCTGCGTATCAACATAAGAAACGCTCTGATGGTAACACATTATTGAATATTCTATCTATGGATGAAATTACAACCCAGAATTGCCAAAATGGATACAAAGCTTAGGAAAGCCATACAACGTCTCCACACGTGTTGAGCAAGAACGCACGACGCACAACACAAATGTTTATGTGGTTCAAGATACCAAATTTGCGCCGCAAAAATTTGTGGCAAATCCCGAATTCAACGCAAGGCATTTTTTTACTAATCTGGATGCGGCTTGAGAATGCTCAACTTACCTAAACTCTGGACTCAAACGGCAACAATACACAGATTAGTAGGTAAAAATTCGCTCTGAAATAACTAAAACCCGGACAAAAAGCAAAACGATGTTATTCGTATCGAGTTGCAAACCGAAGTCGAAATGATTATATAGGGCAAGTAAACGATCTGACAGTTTGACACTCAGTGTTGCCAGGTCATATTTCGTTTTTTCAGTAGACTACCAGTCTAAATATCAGTAGAAATCAGTACACAGATAAGTTGCCTAGTTGAAAGGGTTATCCATTAGGGTATACTCAATTAATTGTTTCAGTTACATTTTTTCAAATCATTAAATCTTTAGATTGTGCATTAGACTATGAACTTGCATTGGAAAATCAAACAATTCAAACACCAATACTACTTATGGGAAATAGTTTATCAAGAGACGTGAAATATTCCTATTTGATATGCACTACCAAAGAATGCACTACCTATGTAGTATGTAGTTAGTAGTCTAGTCTCTGATAAAAACAGGTGAAACAGGCTGCAGTTAATGTCCGCCCAAGATAAGAACACCGTTTAAACAAATGTGAAGAATTTGGGTTCATATAGAAAATATAGTTGTTACGTACACTTGCTACAAAAAAATGAGGCGTTTAATAATTCTTAAGAAATAACAAATGTACTGTATAGTGAACTTATAAAACAAGGATATCCTTTGCCATCAATAAGAACACTACAGAGAAGACTCGAAAATCTAAAGTTTGATTCTGGAATTTTAAATGAAGTTTTTCAATTTTTAAAACTGAAAGTGGAACATTTTTCAACATACGAAAAGGATTGCGTCCTTGTTTTAGATGAGATGGCTATTACCCCAGGAAAAATCTATGATACATCCTTGAACAAATACTTTGGAGAAGTAACACTTCCTAATCATTCAGGTCTAGCCACACATGTTCTGGTGTTTATGCTGGGTGGTCGTTGGAAACAGGTTGTAGCTTATTACTTTAGCAGCGACTCTGTGAATGGAGCTGTACTTAAAGAAATAATAATTGAAATATTCAAAAAAGCTGAAGAACTTGATTTAAATATCCTAAGTATTACTTCAGACATGGGTCCTTGTAATCAGGCTTTATGGAGATCATGGGCTGTAAGTGCAGGCAGGTACTCCACTGTGAAATATCAAATTCAGCACCCCTCAAATCCAGAAAAAAAAGTATGCATACTTGCGGATGTACCTCATCTCTATAAAAATATAAAGGCAATGCTGATAACAAACAAAATTATAGAGTTGCCTATCCATATTGTAGAACAGTTTTCATTACCAAGTAAAAAAATAATGGCCAGTCACATCTTAGATGTAATAAAACACCAGAGTGATAATTTATTCAAACTTGCACCGAAACTCACAGAAGAAGATCTTCTACCTACTCATTTTTCCAAAATGAAGGTAAAAACTTCAACCAACGTAGTCAGCCACTCTGTGAGCAGTGCTCTAAAATTTCTTGCCGGAGAGCTTAACAAACCAGAATATTTCACAACAGCGTGGTTCTTAGACCAGGTGGAGAAATGGTTCTATTTAATGACATCAAGGCATCCAACTTGTGCCTTAAGCAAATTCGATAAACATGTGTATGATGAAACTATAATTTTTTTACAAACATTCATCAACATATTTACAGAAATACAGGTTGGTTATAAAAAAATTTGGAAACCGTGTCAAACAGGCGTTCTCATATCAACACATTCAATATTAAAACTACAATCAGATTTGCTAGAAAAAAAACATTATCAATTTGTTTTAACAAGTCGCTTTTCACAAGACTGTCTTGAAAACCTATTTTGTGTTATGCGAAGCAAGCAAATTGTGCCAAATGCTGTGCAAATAAAAAATAATCTAAAATTGATATGTGTTTCACAATACTTGAAAAGTGCAAGTAATAGTAGCTACGATGAAGGGAATTCCTTGCCGGTTTCTTAGATTCTTTAGAAACTACAGCGCCAGTCTACGACGAAGTGAAACTTCCCAGTGAAATTAGATATCCAGTGTTCAATTTAAATTATAGTGTAGGGTACGAAACCTAATCGGTATCTGTGTTTGTATTTATAGGTATAAGTATTTTTTTCCGTTTGTAATTATGTAAATATTATATTTCTTCATTTCTCCAAATAATTCTCTTCCGACTGTACCTATTTATTTTTACATAGACTGTACCGTCACGGTTGAATAGGCGAGGCGCGCTGGATCTCAGGGTAGCAACAGGGCGACGAAAAGGAAATATCTCTATATAGGTTGATAGAAGAGGATAAAAGATACGAGCGGGAGCGACTCGCGACGGTAACAGGGTGTGGCACCGAATGGCACGGCGCCAGTGGGGAAGTAGCCACGAACCAATAATATTAAAAAGAGGGGTCAATCGTTAATTGAACGCTGAAGGCGGAAGACGGCCGCCAGATTTTTCCTAGACGGGGTAAATTTAAGACGCGACGTTCAATTAATTATCAAGACGTATATTTCTAAAGCCGTAAAACGACCAAGACGTGGTCGTGAAGACGTACCTATACTTAGTTGTGAAGTTGTTATTGTGATTTTCCGTGCCAATTGTATATTTATCAATGACGTATTTATCTACCATCTAATCTATCTATTCTTCGTAAATATTATTAAAATTCCTTATATTTTCAATGGACCGTTACGTTTGATTTTCTGCTTGCCCCAAAATACCCCTAGACAACGATAAAAATCCTACAATAGTGAGGCAAATTCTTTGTACAATATATCTGGATATATTTTGAAAAGTATTGGGAAAACTTCAACTAAACTAGTCAAAACGTAATTAGGACCACTTTCGAAAACCCATTTATTTTTAATGAATTTTGAATAACCCTGGTAAAGTGTTTATTTGCATTCACAATATAAATTTTTTGTGCACACTTTATTTGTTTATCTATACTTATTGTAAATGGAAATAGTCACTTTACCAGGGTTATTCAAAATTTAATGAAAACCGAAAACCCTGCTCTTAAAAGTGGTCCTTATTTCGTTTTGAGTAGTATATATGTTCAAAGTGTATGAGCGCTGCAGGCTCCAAAAACCCAATTTATCAAAAATTTACAAAATTCACTTTAATTAAGAGATTTAAAGAGCAGTCTTTAATTTTTGCTACTGAGGCAGTTTTTTATTTTATCCTAGAAATGGAAAGTGTTTTTCAAAAATATTTCAATATTGTTTCATCCCTAAACATAAATATAAAAGATTTTTATTTTGAAAAAATGTTAAAAATAAATCTAGATATACCAGAGTGCCACAAACTTAAAAATAAGATTATAAACAGATTTATTGTTTTCAGATTAAAAATTAGTTCAAAAAAATACAAAGCTGCCTCAAAAAAGCAAAGCAGTAAATCCTTGGCTGGCCACTTGTTGTGATAAATTTTACCATTGTATTTTCCGTTATTTTCAAAATTTTTATTCACGTGATAAACAAAAAATTAATAATACTCAACTTCAATTAGTTCAATTCAAGACAAGGATTGTTGGTAACTTCAACAGGTCCAAAATAGGTTTTTGTGCTATATCAAGTATGTAGGTATATTATTAGATATACATTTTGGGATCAACTCCAAACATTAGAAAAACCCATTATTGTTCTGTTAAAGTTAGCATAAGTGAAATTCAATCATATTATAATGATATTATTAGGTATATTATATATCATATTATCACAGTCTCAGCTTTTCTCAGAATTGAATTAGGAATAAACTGACCACCGAAAGGAATTAAACCATTCAATCCTATAGAAATTCAACCACTTGCGGTTTGAATGACATCATATAACTCTATAATTAGAGGAAGGATGATGCACAGCTTGATGAGGTTTTCAAGCAGAATATGTTTACATTGTGTCCATGGATAAACTTTAGATACTTACTGGGAAAAAAAGTATTTTCAATTTTTTGAAAAAAAGTAATTCTTCATAATTTCTTTTGCTTGTTATATAAATGTATTCACGTCGAAAAACTCTGTTTTTTTTTTTATACAGTGAGCACAAAATATAAAAATATGTAAGTTCAAAATAAAAGAACTTCGGATGAGGGATAGAGAGGTTCATATAGAATAAATTTTACTGTATCACATTCCCATGTTTCAAGTTAGTTAAATAAATTAAGTAAGTATTTATTGTATGTATTGATTTTTTAACAGAGTTCAATTTTTTTAACACAGATCAGATTTTTAACATAAAAAATATCCTAATTACATACCCTACAGAAAAACTTTATTTAGCTTTTTGAAGTCTACTCCGTAACTCTTTCATTTTAATTTTTAATACTTCAAAAAGTTGAAATTCAAGAACTATTTAATTTTTCAAATCTCAAAATGTCTATATTTTTTGTGCACTTTGCTGTAGAAAAAAAAAACGGATTTTTTTAACGTAAATTATATTTATAGAATAACAAACAAGTAAAATTAAGAATAAATTTTTTCGAAAAATCGAAAGTAAGTAATGTTTTTTTCTAGTAGGTAGGTACTTAAGCAGTGGCGGCTCGTCGTATAAAGCAACTGAGGCCGGGCCTCACATGTAAAAATTACAATAATGATGTAAAATTTTGAAATAATATTCATTAAATATTTAACGTTTTTCAACTATTTTCAATCATTGAAAGAATCAAAACATCGAATTTTCATTAAAATATAATACTATTTCTTTAATTTAGCGCGCGCTTCTACCTATTTATCCTTATAGGCGCTCAAATCGTTGCCGGACAGCATTAAAATAAAATAGCAATCCCAAAAATTTTGGCCTCATGTGCGTCACAGAACGCCGAAGCGATGCCACGGCACTCCCCACCACAACCCTTCAACTGTAGGTGAGACGATAGCGAATTTTCATAGGCATTGAGGCGCACAATTTTGGGCTTGTTAATAAGAAACCTTGCATCTCTTGCTGCTGCGACAAGTATTTAATTGGTTAATTTGGCTCATACTTTTTATTTTGGTCTGTTGCGGGTTAAAAAACTGTTTTTTGGAATTTATTTTGTTAATTTGAAACTCAATATTTGTATTAAAATAAGAATTATGTACCTACTGCTGTTGTTTTGCAACTGTAAGAAATGAAAATTTTCATTAGAAATATTTAAAAAAAATATCCGAGATGTTCTTTTAATGAAATTTTGGGTCAAAATTTGGGCGTAACAGTTGAAAATTTTGTTTGGGTTTGTTTGGGTTAACTTGATGGGCCATGGGCCTCACCAGTTTGGATTGTCACGAGCCGCCACTGTACTTAAGTTTATAATATATGTAGTAAAATAAGGGTGGACACATAGTATATAAATATTGTTAATAATTATTGGGATTTACACTATTTCTGATGACTTGATTAGTCCAAAGTTGGTTTGTTGATCTTAAAAACAATTTCAAACTGTTTTTTTTTTAATGACCTGTTTTTGAATATACGGGTGAATATATTATGTGATAAAAAGAAATTAGTTTTATTTAATTCCTGATGCCTAAATAGTTATTTATGTACCAAGGCTTGTAAGTGTTACTTTTTTGGCCGAGGATGCAGTTTGCAAGCCGAGGCCCGTAGGGCCGAGGTTTGCAAGCATTTGAGGCCAAAAAAGTACACGCTACAAGTCGAGGTGCATATGATATTTTTTGTGCTACTAATATAAGGAAAGAATCACATCATGAAAAGCCATTAATATGAAACAATATTAATGGCTTTTTATGGTGTGATTCTTACTTTAGCGTTCAGGGTTAGTTTGGGATCGTCTTCGCAAATAAAGCTATTATTTTAACTGGTGTCCAGTTTGTTGTATTATTGTTTAAATTGACCTACTAATTCCATGCACCCTATGCTAGCAACCATTACAATCAAAATTGTGAACAAATTTGGCGTTGTCAACATATTCGTTAAATTGTATTTTTTTTTAATTGCCAGGCAACGAAATTCTTATTTAAATGTCAAGTTTATTTTGACAAAAAAAAAAGTTCAAGTCATAGTCAAGTGTAATTATTATTAGTGAAAAAATGTGCGAGAAAGTAGAAACCGGCGTAGAAGAAGCAGCAGCGAATGCTTGTGCTTTATTGCTGCCCGAAAAATCGAAAGAGAGGTATACATTTATATATTCCAAGTTTAAAGAGTGGCAAGCGGTGAAGCATTTGAATATTGTTGATGAAAATGCACTTTTGGCATATTTCTTTGAGCGTTCCCAACATTTGAAGAGTCCAGCAAGTTTGTGGAGTGAATACTCTATGCTCAAGACAACATTATCCATTAATGACAGTATAGATATTTCTAAATTTCCAAAATTGAGAGCTTTTTTGAAAAGGAGAAACGATGGTTATAATCCCAAAAAATCAAATGTGTTTTCAAGGCAGGAAATAAAGACATCCAGTCAATATTTGCTGATGAAGGTATGAATATGGCTTTTGTTCCATTCCGAGCGAACCCACAAAAACATTTTATCATGGTTCCTGGATTTTTGTAACCATGGATGAGACTTTTTTTTGTTATAATTAATTATGGCGTTTCCAATTGTCATTATTTGTCATTATTATTCTTGAACTTTGTCAAATCGTTAACACACGTTCACAGTCCATTTTTATCGAGATCTTTATCAGAATAAAATCGTTTTCATCGAAATCATCGAAAACCCCAACATTTTGGTCCCATCGAGCGGATTCAGAACGAAGCATCCTGTGAAAAAATCGAAAAACCCAAAAATAAAAAAAAATTGAAGAACCCAGCTTGAGTCGAAGCATCGAAGCAGTTAGGACATAGTCGGTAAGCCCGTTTCAATTAATTCGATGGGGATAGGAAAATAAAATCTCCAAGAAATTATTGTGGTTTACTGTGTGGCGTCATTGGCGTAGAGTTTGAGCATGTATGTTCTTAATTCTTTTTTATGAGTAGTTTTTATCATGGAAATCGAACCTTTTATAGGTATATATGTATACATTTCTAATCGAAACTTTCTGATTGGTTGCTCTCAGTGGTATCTCATCGTAACTCGAAACATTACCTATATCACTAATCCTATATCGATCGACATTAATAACAATTTATTGCAAAATCGTTAACTCGTATTCAGAATCCAGAATTCTTTAAATTTACTCGAAATATCTTACTTATTGACATTCAGTTTGTCATATCGACATTTTCTTGTTATATTTAATTAATTTAAAATCGAAATCACGTAAATTGTATAATCGTATAAAAAATTAAACATATTTAAAAAAAAGTCGTATAGTAAATAAAAAGTCCAGGTAGAATTGCCAATTTATTAACTCAAAAAATGTCACGAAAAAATAGAAATAGTAAACATCAAATGGATGTTAGTTTCAATAATCGCGAAGATGATGAAAAATCAGAATATTTACATGTCAGATCGGTTATATCGGAAAGATTAGAAAGATTTTCAAAATTTCTAATATCAATATCGCTAGAAAACGTAAAAAACATTGATCAATTTGAAATCGAATCGCGTTTAAAAAGTATCGAAGAAGACTTTACAGAATTCGATAGGGTTCAAACTCGTTTAGAATTTTTATTGCCCGGAGAAAAAGAGAATAGGCTAGACACAGAATCGAAATTTTACTCTAAAATATCAATTGCAAAACGTCTAATCGCACATATTCTGGAAAATGAAAAAAATCACATAATTTCACATTCCCAACTACCAACTAATACCAATGCGGCTTTGCCAGATTTAGGGCTACCTAAGTTCTATGGGAAATACGAAAATTGATACAGTTTTTGGGATCAATTTAAAGCAATCGTGGAAGATAGGTTAGATATAAGCGAAATTAAAAAGTTAATGTACCTAAAATCGTGCTGTCAGGAAGACGCTCTAAAACTAAAACTTATTGAAAATTTAGATTTAATAGCATGTAACTATACAATCGCTGTTGAATTATTGAGGAAGCGATATGAAAATCGAAGAGCAATAATAAACACGCATATCAATACTGTTTTATTTAATTTACCTTCTATTCACAGGGAATCAACTGTTTGTTTAAGAAAATTATTTGATTTAGTTCATCAACACTTGTCAGCTTTAAAAAAGTTACAATTGCCAGTCGAGCACTGGGATGCATTACTGATTCCTGTAATATTGCAAAAGTTAGACGAAAGAACTAAGCGAGAATGGGAGGGTAAACTAAGTGATCAGCATTTACCAACTTTAACAGAATTTACCGAATTTTTATCAAAGAAATGTTTTACTCTAGAGGCGATTCAAGGTAATCATCAAACCAATAAAACTTCGAATCATTATAATCAAAATGCAAATCCATCATCTTCATACAGTTTTAAAAAAGTAGTTGGACACAGTCACACTAATCCACAAACATTCACACATTTTAATCAGAACACACAATATTCTTGTCCAATATGTAATGAGTCACATTTCATTTATCATTGCCCACAATTTGCAAAGTTAACAATATCGGAAAAATATAATGAAATCAATAAGAGGAAACTTTGTACTAATTGTCTTAGACCGGGTCATAACAAACAAAATTGTTTCTCTAGCGGGTGCAAAAAGTGCAATAGGAAACATAATACAACTTTACATCACGAAAATAATGAGTTTCATAGCAGACAAAATCCTGATCAAAATCAATACAGTTTTAATCGAAACGAAAATCAACAAAACAAGTATAGTTCAAAAAGCAGCAATGCAGACAATCCTAATCAGCAATCCCAAAACTCGAATGGTGGGCGGCAAGTTGCTGGAGCGGCAACAAATTCACCTAGTATGTGTTTTATCAGCCCAAATGATTTGAACATGAATCGAACTAACAATATTCAAAATCAAGAGTCGGAAAATTCTATTTTAAGTCAAAATGCTATGCATACTTTTACTACCATTGATTCAAACCAAATTTTATTATCGACCGCCACTGTTTTGATTCAAGATAATTGTAAAAATTGGATCGAATGCACAGCTTTACTTGATTCAGGAAGTCAATCGCATTTAATCAGTAAATTCCTTTTTGAAAAACTCGGACTTAAAAGTGAAAAAATAAATATTCCCTTAAGTGGTATAAATAAAATCGAAACTCAGATAAATAGCAAAACAATTGCAAAAGTAAGATCGCGATGTGAAGATTTTGAATTTGAACTACATCTTCTAGTAATACCAGAAATAACAGAAAAACTTCCATTGCAAAAATTCAATAAAACTAAATTATCTTTACCTCACAAATTGAAATTAGCTGACGAACAGTTTAATAATCCAAAACCAATTGACCTTTTAATTGGTGCCGAATTATTTTTTGATTTGTTGAAACAGGGAAAAATTAAATTAGGAAATAATCTACCCACATTACAAGAAACAAGGTTAGGATGGATTATTACTGGAAATCTATTTTTAAATGAAAATAAAAATATCAATCGACAAATATGCAACTTCAGTAAAATTACAAATAAACAACTAAATGAAAACTTAACAAAACTTTGGCAACTAAGTTTAGACTGGGATACTGAGGTTCCTCCAGACATAAAAAATAGTTGGTTGCAATTTGCTTCACAAATAAAATGCTTAAAAAATATAGTGATCGAGCGGCAAGTTTTATTACATGATGTTCAAGAAATTGAACTTATAGGTTTCAGTGACAGCTCTGAAAGAGCATACGGAGCATGCGTCTATATTAAGTCGATTTCAAAAAATAAAGTGATGGTTAAACTTTTAACTGCTAAATCACGCGTAGCCCCGTTAAAAAGTCTATCGCTGCCACGTTTGGAATTGTTAGCAGCAGTTTTATTAGCAGAATTAATGCATAAAATTAAAAATACTCTCGATGTTATCATTTCTAAAAGTATCTATTTTACAGATTCTACCATTGTACTTGATTGGATAAGAATAGAGCCTTGTTGTCTTAAGACTTTCGTGGCTAATCGAGTCGCAAGAATTACCGAACTTTCAAATGTAAATCAATGGAACCATGTCAGAACCAATAATAATCCAGCAGATATCATTTCACGCGGCTTAAATCCAAATGATTTTGTTAACAACAAACTTTGGTTTAATGGTCCAGAATTTATTACTCATCAAACTAATCCCGACTTGACATATAACCCGGAATCTGACTTTGAAAATTTACCTGAGGTAAAAGCAAATTCTTTTACAGTACTTAATCGCAATGAAGAAACTAAATCAGAAAATCAATTTAACATTTTTGACAAATATTCTACATTTTCAAAGCTAGTAAGAATGGTTTCCTATATTTTAAGATTTAAAACTCGTTGTTTAAATACAAAACCTTTGGACAAATTGTTATGTTGCGAAGAACTTAGCTATGCTAAGCAGAGGTTAATAATGTTAGCTCAATCTCAATCCTTCAAACAAGAAATTAATCTGACTATAAAATCGAGATGTTAGTTCAAGGTTGTCACCGCTTTAATTATGCAAATAATGCAATCTGAATATAAAATCGATATGTTTATGTTAGTTCAAGGTTGTCACCGCTTTTGCATACATTAAGTGCTGACTCATAGATAGGCAATTACTTATACATAATTGAAGTCGGGTAAGTGTTTGGAAGAAGTCCGGAGAGGTCAAAGGGCTGGATAAGGTCTGGAGAAATCTAGACAAGTCTGGATAAAGTCTGGATAAGTCTGGATAAAGTCTAGCTAAGTCTAGAAAAGTCTGGATAAAGTCTGGAAAAGTCTGGAAATTTCTGGAAACGTCTGGAAAAGGCTTGATAAGGTCTGGAGAAATTTAGACAAGTCTGGATAAAGTCTAGCCAAGTCTGGAAAACGCATGGAAATTTCTGGATTGGGTCGGAAAAATTCTGGAAAATCTGGAAAGGGTTGAATTTTCGTTGATCTCAAAGTTCACAATAATCACAAGCATTAGCGTTGAAGTTTGCTTCGGCATTTTCAATGTTCTCCTCGGTTGCATCTTTGTGAAGGACTGTGAATTTTTTATTTATGTGAAAATTCTCTGACAATATGCCTATTAGCTGTGCTATTAGATATTGCTCTGTAGATGGTTGTTTTTCAAAGCAAGGAAGTGGTTTAATATTTTTTCGAGGTCCAATAGAAGAATCTAGGTATGTATAGGGTTTTCCAATAGTAACGCTCGATGTTTGACAATAGCCCATGAAAAACTCGATAGTCACACAGGTGCTATCTTTGGCAGCCGTATTCAATTAGTCTCTGCATTTTATTATGGAGCGCTACACGATTGAGCAACGCGTCGAAATTGTTAAAAATTATTATCATTATCAAAACCAATGTTCTATTCGGAAAATGTTTCGTGCACTCCGTGCAATTTATGATGTCAACGATCGTCCTTCAGAATCCACGATTGGCCGACCTAACGTAACTGGATTTTTTTCTCTGGGCATTCTAAAATCCAAAGTCTATGTTGACAAACCTCGAACGGTTGCCACCTTAAAGGCCAACATTAAGCACTTATTGCTGAAATTGAGCCATTTTTATGCGATAACGAACACTAATTGATTCTAACGACAATCTAAAATTGTCGGAGAAATGTATTGATAATTCGGATATTGTTGAAAACATCTATGGAGAAGTAAAGTCCGTCGATTTTAATCTAATACTCGAAAGGAATGTGAGCTGGTGGCACCCTACATTTGAACGCCTAACGTCACCCCTGGTTTTTGCCATATACTTCACCCCCTCGCTCCTCATACAAAAAGTGTCAGATAAAAATCGACGAACAATACTAAAAGAAGGAAGATTCAGGGACTTGACCAAATCTGCAATACTTTCTGCAAGAAATGTTGATGTCGAAGAAATAAACCAATAAGTTGTCGAACTGTTGGACGTCAAGACCGAAAAACTCTACACCAGTATAGATAGTGTCGAGAACTGTGATAATAGTGATTTAAATGATGCTATTCTTCCAAAATATTTAAATTCGCTTAATCCGCCGAATTCCCGCTCCATGAATTACGATTGAAAACGAATTCTATTGTATGCTTATTAGAAATTTAAGCATCAGTGCAGGTCTTTGCAATGGTACAAGGCCTTTAGTTCTGGAATTTGGGGATAATCTGTTACACTGTGAGATATTGACTGTAGATAAACAGGCAGAAATAGTGTTCATAAATCGAATAACACTACTGCGAAAACTTCTACCCCTTTACGTTCAAACGAAGACAATTTTAAAATAAAATTAGCCTTTGCAATGAATGACGATTAACAAATCTCAAGGACAAACATTTGATAGGATAGTAATTGATCTCCAGAAAGGATGTATTTAGTCACGGACAACTTTATGTGGCGCTTTTCAGAGTTCGTTCGTGAGACTCATTGAAAGTTTATTCAGGGAAACAAAGAAGCAATAGTGTTGTCAAAAACCATGTTTTTAAAGAATTGTTTTTTTGATAATTTAATTTTGAAATTTTGCAGTCATAGGTGATTTCAGAAGATCTTTACAACTTATTTACAAGATATTTGAAGATCACAAGACAAAAACCTGAACACGATAAACATAAATGATTGAAAGTAACGAAGAACGACATGAAGACTTAGCACTCTTTAAACTTTGGATACTTACGAGTTCCATAAAACAGAATAAGATGCACTGGACATAAGCACACCGTATATTCAAAAAGTAAGATCGATTTAAAGTCATTACGATGTACCGCAAAAGTAATAATTCACCAACTACTTTGATCACATTTAAAATTTATGTCTACCACGTAGGTACAAACAAAAAATGTAAGTTGAATAATTGAGCAATTGAATTTAACCCTTAATTGGTCGCTAGATTTTATTTCACATAACTGGTCGCTTGGCTTGGCGTACATTGTACGTCACTCAAATAAAAATGTCTTTTCATAATCGGGAGGAATTTTGCTACCTTTAAAGTAATGTGGAATCCTCAGTAACTTCAAATATTGATTTATTAACACATAAAATATTAGATACAATGTGTCACAAAAAAATAAGACAGCATTTTATTTATAGAAACTAAAAAAATTAGGAAAACCGAACAAACTTCATTTTCTAAAATCCTTTCGCTAAACGGGCAAAGCAAAACACATAAAACTAACATTTTCAATCCCAAATAAATAAATGTTAAATTTTAGGCGAAAACAGTATTATAAACCATTATAAAAATAAAAATCATAAACGGTCGCTTTGGCGTATTTTGTACGCCAATTAGTACATCATTCAAAGCAGCGCCTTGCAGGGAAGCGAAATGGAAACCTACGGAATCGCCACTTTTCCAGTGCATACAAGACACCATGGAGGTAGGTTACATAGGCGATCACCATCGACCAATCGCTAGATTCAGTATGTTACGTGTTTGAACTCTTTTGGCGTACTTTTTACGCCAGAGCGACCAATTAAGGGTTAAAATCTTTTAAAAAACAATTATTTTCGATTGTTTGCAGTAAAATGTTGATCGAGTAGACTTCAATAACTGGCCTAATCAAAAAAAAAAGGAAGTTCAAGAAAATGTAAAAAAAAAATTAAGACTCGATATCTCGTATTATACCACAGCACATAAATAGTTAATAACTCGGTTTATAATAACACCTTGATTAATAATAATAATAGTATATTTATTAGTGTAGAGTACGTACTTATATAATATGATGAGTCAGAAGTGGCGTGATGATTTGTCAGGGTGAGGAATGAAAATGTAAACAGGGGATTGAGTTTAGTGGATGTTTAGCTTAGCAAGAAAGCGGTCGAATTAATAAATATATTTACTGTTGCGAATAAGAGTTTTATTTATAATATTGGAGTATATTACAATTAGCTTTGGGCTACATACAAAAAAAAATATCTTCTACATTGAGAGACCACACAAAAGTATAACAAATATGATAATACAATATGTAGTTCAATAAAATAACAATTCAATAAAATAAAATAACAATTCAATAAGATGACATAACAATTTACAGATATTTAAAATTTGGACACAACATATTCCCTCAACAAAGATTTAAAGTTATTAAAGTTATCACAGTTTTTTATATTATTTGGCATTTTATTATAGTCAGAGAGTCCTCTATAAAGAATAGAATTCGACATTTGGTTTGAGCAATATCTATCGATTAGAATAAAATCATCACAGTTTCTTGTTTGGTAATTATGGACATTCTTAAAATACTTTACTTTATCACAGACATATTCAGGTAGCAGCTTATTTCTTATTTTGTACAAAAAGACATTCACATCATAAATAATTCCTTGTCTAATCAACATGATATTTACAACATTCAACATTATGTTTACAGGAGTGTATCTATTACATTTTAAAATTGTTCTTAGAGCTCTATTTTGAATTACTTGAAATTCATTTATCTTAAAGTTAGGTAAGTTATACAATAGAGCAAAATTTTAGGTGCGGTGCTGCTATGCAGTTGTACATAAGGTATTTGGTATACATAGAGAGATTATTGCCAACTCTGTAAATGAACCCTACTCTTTGAGAAAATTTCCTCATGATATAATCAGCATGTTGGCGAAAGCTTAGTTCTGAATCCAAAATGACTCCAAGGTATTTTATTTTATTTTCATGTAGTAACCTTTCATTATTTATTTCAATATTTATGTTTTCCAAATCAATACTAGCCAATTTCTGTTTTTTCCCAAATATACAAAACTTAGATTTAGAAGTATTAATGCTCAATTTGTTTTTGCACAACCATTCAAATAATCGATTCAGATCATTACCAACTATATACAGGGTGGCCAATTGAAAACGAAACAGAGGTGATTTTGGGTTCCCCAAGACATTTAAGAAAAAACCCTCGTACCCGTCGATTTTTGATTTGAGGGGGAACCATTTTTTTGGTGGTTTCACCCCCTGGGGGGCAAAGCCCTAGCGGGGGTGACAAGGGCCCCCATAATTTTAAATGGAATGAGGGGTCGAGTGATACCTTATTTTGAAGCTATTTTTATGTAGAATTATAACCCCCGAGTCTTATATCGCTACTATTTACCTCTAGCCATTACAGAGGCTAATTAAAGTTACAAAAACATGTTGGAACATTTTTATTTAAAAAAATGCTTTAAAAAAAAAATCAATCAAGTAAATTCTGAAAATGACCTCAGAAGAAAAAATCTAACGGGCTTAAATCTGGAGAACGCCGGAGCCACTCAATAGCTCCTCTCCTTCGAATCCATTGTCCTGAAAACCTTTGGTCCAAATATTGAAGAATCACTGCAGCAAAGTGGGGTGGCGCACCATCTTGTTGGAATATTAGACGGTTTTCCATGTATCCGTTATCATTCTCTAGTATCTCCACCGATTCTGGATGAATCGCATTTTCTAATCACTCTAGGTACATTTCTCCTGATAAATTTATAGGTAAATAAGGGGTCTATTATACGGTTACCAAAAATACTAGCCCAAACACTCAATTTCTAAGGTTGTTATGTGTGCACCTCATGGAAAATTCGAGGATTTGAGTCGTTCCAATAGCGGCAGTTATGGCGATTTACGATGCCCATTTAAAAAAAAGGTGCATTCATCGGAAAAACAGATATTGGAAATAAAATTCGGATCATTGGTTGCTCGCTCACTCATAATTTCACAAAACTGCAAGCGCCGGTCAAAATCGTCCTCATTAAGTTCCTGCACCAGATGTATTTTATAGGGATCAAACTTGTTTCTTTTTAAAATTGTTTGAATGCTACTTTGCTTAATACCAGAAACTGTGGACATTTGTCTCGTACTTAAAGTAGGATCCAGAACAATCTGTCCCAAGACCGCTACCTCAGTGGCTCTATTTATAACTGCGTTTTCAATAACCCGTTTTTTGTTACATAGGTTTCCTGTTGCTCGAAATTTTTGAACTAGCTCCAGAACATACTTCTGATAGACATGCTTGTCTTGGTGACGCTGATTGATTAGCGCACTGACTCCAGAAGTAAATTTCAATGATTTCTACCCTTTCGGCAAGCGAGTAAACCATTATTACTTTAAAAAACTCACTAAAGTTAATAATAAATAGTCCATATCGGCATAAAAACTGACATTAGCCTACAAATTTACTAACTGGTACCTGCTGGTAGATTCTAAATGCTCCTTCTTTATTTTATGTCGTGCCAGTTTATTATTTGAAAATAATAACCCTATTTGCAGGTATAATACGTGCGAAATACCCTCCTAGGGCATTATGGAGATGTAGATTATTTCAGTGTTTGGGCTAGCACTTTTGATAACCGTATAATAGGCCCCTTTTTTACCTATAAATTTAACGGGAGAAATGTACCTAGAGTGGTTAGAAGATGCGATTCATCCAGAATTGGTGGAGATATTAGAGAATGACAACAGATGCATACACTAATATCCCAACAAGAACCAGATTGTGCGTCACTCCACTATGCTGCAGTGGCTCGTCAATATTGAGTGGCCCCCATGTTCTCCAGATTTAGGCCCGTTAGATTTTTTCTTCTGGGGTCATTTTCGGCATTTAATTGATTGATTTTGTTTTTGAAGCATTTTTTAAATACAAAATATTCCAACATGTTTTTGTAACTTAAATTAGCTCCTGTAATGGCTAGGTAGATAGTAGCGATGTAAGACTCGGAGGTTATAATCTACATAAAAATAGCTTCAAAATAAGGTATCACTCGACCCCTCATTCCATTTAAAATTTTGGGGGCCCTTGTCACCCCCGCTAGGGCTTTGCCCCCCAGGGGGTGAAACCACCAAAAAAATAGTTCCCCCTCAAATCAAAAATCGACGGGTACGAGGGTTTTTTCTTAAATGTCTTGGGGAACCCAAAATCACCTCTGTTTCGTTTTCAATTGGCCACCCTGTATAACATTGTATCATCTGCAAACAATTCAATATTACTACCATTAATTACGTTAACAATATCATTGACATATATTAAAAACAATAAGGGCCCTAACACAGTTCCCTGAGGCACTCCGTAGGTTGTATTGAACAAACCAGACACCTTATTCTTATATCTAACTTTTTGAGTTCTATTAGACAGATATGATTTGAACCAATTTAAAACCTTATCTCTCATTCCTAATTTTTCCATTTTTTTTTAACAATGTCAATCTATCTATAGTTTCAAAAGCTCTCCTAAAGTCTAAAAACACAGCCAAAACAAAATTATTACTATCAACAGCTTTGAGGAAATTATCACACATATTAATTATCACAGACTCACAGGAATGTTTTTTACGGAAACCAGACTGATTAGATACTAAAATATTGTTATTATCACAGAATGTCAGTAGTTGTTCCTTGACCACTAGCTCTAGGACTTTTTCATAAACCGGTACAGTGTTAATGGGTCTAAACTCTGTGTAGTTATTCGTGCCTGGAACTTTAGGAACCGGAATGACTGTTGATGTCTTCCATTCCTGTGGGAATACTCCAGTAGACAGTGAAGTATTTATGATGTCCAAAAGACGGTTTCCTATTACATAGAAAACATCCTTGAGCACTCCAGTTGAAATTCCACTTTCTCCACCACCCACGTTCTTCATCCCATAAACATGTTTTTTTACAGTTTGCATTGATACACACTCAAAGTTATTGAACTCAGCATAGGTGGGGATGGCTGCAATTGTACTTTCCAAACCATTGAACTGGGGAATGACGGACACAATTTGTGCAATACTATTTACAAAATATTCATTGAATCTATTAGCAATAGACATTTCTTCTATAATCAACTCATTTCCAGTAGTAATATAACTAGTGCATAAAATATTTCCGGAAATTTTTGAAAATTTTGTCTGAAGCCAATTTTTTAACAAAATCATGAGTGAATAGCGCCTGAAAAAATCCTGAACCCGAAGGGTGAGGGATTTTTTCTTCGGCTTTTTAAAAAAATTGACTAAAGACCAAATTTTTAAAAATTTCCCTTAGGAAATATTTTATGCACGTGTTATATTTTGGTAGGAAATTTCCCGAGTTTGAAGTTTATTTACTATAGGTTGTGTCGAATATTTTAAATATGATGATATGTTCTGTGATGGTGATTTTTATTGATCTTCCCTATTTAAATTGCGTTTGTCAAAAAATATACACTTTGACAGATTTCTGACATCAATGCGTTTTAAATGGAAAAGCTGGCCTCAATGCCAAAAATGACAACCTAAAGGTGGGTTTCTGACAGACGCCGCGCGGCATTGACGCATTGGAAATTGCACCCGGAAATATCCCGCTCACCAGGGATATTTCCACTTATCAATTTTTGAAAATTACGAGGTAAATTTCCAGTTAAATATGCACAAGGGAAATTTCCAAATGAAATTTCATCAGGTAATATTTTGTTATTTTCAGGAAGAAGTACTTTTAAGTTTTTCCATAGATCTCTAGAGTTGTTTTTATTTTGATCAATTACTTGTTGAAAGTATGTATCCTTTTCGATTTTTATTTGCTTTACAATTTCATTTCTCACTCTTTTAAATTCATTCCAGTTATCTATTGTTTTCTCATAAGCTGCTCTACGATAAAGTATGTCTCTTTGTTTCATCAATTCTTTAATTTCGGTTGTGATACATTTTTTATCTGCATATTTCTGTTTAAATGTAATTTTTTTTGTAGGGCACATCTCATCGAGAATAGAACTGATGCTCTTGGTGAAGTTATTTGCCAAGGTATTAACATCCTCAGTACTATTATTATAATTTGTATTCAAGAATGCATTCTGAAGGTAATCTGTATTGTAGTCTTTCATACATCTTTTAAATATTGTTATTTGAGAAGGAAAAGGATCTTCAACTCTATCGAAATTTATTGACAATATACAATGGTCACTGATTTTAGGGGTTAAATGTACTGCACACTTTAGATACTTGTCATTGGTAACAATAAAATCAATCAAGGTTTGACTTCTGTCAGTTATTCTTGTTGGAGAATTGATTATTTGTGTAAAGCCATTTGTGTACATAATATTCAATATTTTATCTCCATAATATGACGTTTTTAAAAGGTCGTAATTGAAATCCCCTATAATAATATTAGTCCCATTGAAATCATTCACTCTGTCCAAGTAACCAGTAAAGTACTCTAAAAATCTAGCATCTTGACTATGTGGCGGATGATACAAAACAGTACATAAATATTTTCGACCTGATATAGTAATTTCAAGGGACAACAACCAAACATAGTTCTGAATACATTCATTCGTCTTAAGTTTATATTTAATGTCATTTCTTACCAATGCCATCACTCCACCAGTTCTTGGATTTGCTGATAAACACTGTTTAATTCGGTAACCATCCATTTTCAACTCTGAATAGTCAATGCTTGCTGTTACGTGTGTTTCTGATAAAAATACTAATTTGGGTTTCCAGTCATTAATCAGAACATTGATATTGTCTTTGTTATTCAAAAACCCTTGGCAATTAAAATAAACATGACCCGATTTAAAAGCGACATCCATTTCTATTTGCTATTTATTGAACTTATTCATTTGCATCTGTTCAAAACGCTTATATACATCACAGTTTTGCACATCCCAAGCTACATGATTGGTATCTAATCTTAGTCCGTATTTATTGTTTGACATAACACAGTTTACACACTTATTTGTTTCATTAGTACAGTCTTTCAGTTCATGTTCTTCACTGCATTTTGGACAGGTAATTTTTTCTTTACATTCCTTACTTAAGTGCCCGTATTTGCAACAATTAAAGCACCTTAAAATGCCATAGTCACTGTATACGGGACAACGGTTCCATCCTATATTTATTCTTTCCATTTCAGTGAATAATTTGTAAGTACTTGTGTCTACCTCTAATATTATATTAAACCTTCTGTTAAACACTTTTGTTTTTCTTAAAACCTGTAACTTAAATTCGGCTGCCTGGGGTTGTAAGTTGTTCTGTTTGACTATTTTTTGTACAATATCCTCAGGTTCATGATCGTACTCAGTTTCCTCTATTCCAACAACTTTTATTCGGTGCTCTTTTATTTTTGGGCGATCGACACTGTACTTATCACCAAGTTTGTTTTGTATTTGAGACTGAATATGTTCAATCTTCTGTTGACCATTGCAATTCAAAATAATACCTCCATCTTTTGTTGCCCTACCCATTGAGAGGCCAATACCGATTTCAGTTGGATTTACCGTGTTTTTTAAATCCTGTTTCACTACAGAAATATCATTTTGTGTTGATTTTTGCTTAACAAGTAATATTTTGTTGTCGTTTTTGGTGGCAGACGAATAAGTTTTTTCCATTGTAATAGGAATAGGTCTAATATTTTCCTGACTTTTAATTTCCTTCAATTTTAATATTTCCTCTTTTAAGCTGCTGTTTTCGGCTATCAAATGGTCCACTTTAGTATTTAATTCATTCGTAGTTTTTACTAATATTTCTAGCCTTGCATTAATCGAATCCACCAAACTTGCCTCCACGTAAAGATCTTCAGACTTCAATACGACTCCTTTTCCTCGGACGTTCTTGTTTGTTTACATCGCTGCCCTTAACCTCACTTAGTATTGGACGGCAAAGCTTGCATTTCCAAGTGGTTTTTTTCATATGGAACCCTCTAAGGTCAATATTTTCACATTTCCCGTGGTAGCACTGATTGCAAACTGTACACTGAATCACTGTTTTAATATCTTCAAACAGTTCTTTACACGAAAAACCTTATTTATATCGGGACTGTTCACTGCATCAACAATAACATGATCCGCCATCTTATTTACTATTAATTATGGTTATGATTATTCTGTTTTAATTAAACCACTTCGAAAAATGTATACCTACGAGTTCCATGAAACAGAATAAGATGCACTGGCACACCGTACATTCAAGAAATGTGATCGATTTAAAATCATTATGATATACCATACAAAAATAATTGGTCACCAACTCCATCCATCGCATTTGAAATTTCTTCACTAAAATAACATCTATACAACTTCCCAAGCAGCACTCCCAAGTCAGATTCTCTATGTTGACCCAATAAAAGATGTGGACATTCTGCAATATTTGTCCAAGAACGTATGTCAATATATACCCAAAAACAAATACCAACGTTGGTACAATAACGTAACCAAATGTTGGCCCAAAAAGAAATAATCAATATCATATCAAGAACTTTATGCAATATATAGCCAATTGAAATTACCAATATTGGCCCGAAAACGTATGTAAATCTTGGCTTTATATTATATTTAATTAAGTAACGGACCAATTATAAGGACCAACTAAGAAGTGTTTTCTCTCTGCCGGACCATCCGTGGACCTGTTTCGCTGTATCACAACTCATCAGCACAGTTAAGTCCCGCCAGGGTCCCGCCAGGGTCCCGCCAGGGTCCCGCAGAGAGAAAACAACAAATTTTTGGCTTCATTCAGGAACCAGGTTTAAGACAGGTAAAGTGAAGACAGAGTCTCCATCTATTTTTTGGTCGGCACACCAAGTGCGCACATTGAATACCCTATATTGGATCAACATTTTCAATTCAGAAAATCTAACTTTGGTAAAAATTAGTGTGTAAATATTGGCCCTTCATTGGGCTTTTCAAAAAGTATCGATATTGTGAAAAAATTGAAAATAAATATTGGGTGTACAAAGTTTTTGAAGTGAATTTAAATATCAATAAAAAATTGAATGCAAATATTGAATTAATATTAAATATTATATTACAATATTGTTTCGATAATATAAAATGTAATATTTGGCCAATATTTCATAAATCAATATTGTTGTGAGAAGTCTTGGGCCAATATTCAAATTACTGAAAAGTTAATTAATCTATAAAAACAATATTGGTACAAGATTATTTTTAAATATTGTTTCCACATAGGTAAAACTAACGTTGCCCCAATATTGGTACTGTGCTGATTTAGCAACAAAAATGAATAAATATTGGCCCAACTGAAAAACGATGTTTACCCCATATTATGTGCTACTTGGGTTATCTCACTGTTACATTTAATGTATAATGTACATTTAAATCAAAAATTATGCTGTTTTTCGTACAACTCCTAATAAATATTTTCCATATTATAATTATTTTGATGGACTTGATTTAAAAAAAAAGCGCGCGAAGCGCGCTCATGACCTAGTGAAATAAAAAGCTTCAAGTCAGTTAAATATAGCCAGAGTAAAATTTTAAATTTAAACCCGTTTTTAGATGAACAGAATATTTTAAGAGTTGGAGGCAGATTATCCAAATCGGAGTTAACATTCAATCAACAACATCCTATCATTTTACCAAATAAACATAGATTAACTTATTTGATAATTTTGGATTATCATAATAAATATTTACATGCCGGAATTCAAAATTTATTATCGATTATTAGGTTGACATACTGGCCAGTAAATGGAAAAAATGCAGTTAAGCATGTCATAAAATCGTGTGTTAGGTGTTGCAGAGTAAATCCCAAACCGTGTAAGTTTTTGATGGGAGATTTACCAACTACTAGAGTGACTCCAAATCGGCCTTTTACTAATTGCGGCATCGACTATGCCGGGCCAATCTTTATCAAAGATGGTATTTTACGTCGCAGTAAAATAATTAAAACATATATATGTATTTTTGTTTGTTTTTCTACCCGTGCTACTCATATCGAACTAGTCTCTGACTTGACTTCTTCGAGCTTTTTAAACGTGTTAAAAAGATTTTGTTCACGAAGGGGTAAGCCTTTAAACATTTACTCGGATAATAGGTTAAATTTTGTTGGAGCTAACAACCATTTTATCGAGTTATATCGTGTCCTTAACGATCCTAAACATAAACAAACGGTTTCCAGATTTTTGACAGAAGACCAAATAAATTGGTATTTCATTCCTGCGCGATCACCTCACATGAGGTCTTTGGGAGGCGGCCGTGAAATCCACGAAATTCCATTTAAAGCGTGTTTTGGGCGAATAGTCTTTAAGTTTCGAAGAAATGTATACTTTAATTGTACAGATCGAAGCATGCTTGAACTCTCGGCCGTTGACGCCATTGTCAAATGATCCCCGGGACTTTCTTTGCCTAACCCCAGCGCATTTTTTGATCGGGAACTCGCTGACGAGTCCTCCAGAAGAAGATGTCAGGGACGTCAAAACTACAAGGTTGGATCGCTATCATCGACTTCAGCAGTTGAGGCAGCAGTTTTGGCAACGTTGGTCAAGAGACTACCTTACTCAAATGCAGACTCGTTCCAAGTGGCAGCATACAATTGAGACTGGCTTAAAAGTGGACTCTTTGGTTGTGCTGATCGAAGACAACACACCACCGTTAAAGTGGCCGATGGCTCGAGTGATTGAACTATTTCATGGCTCAAACAATGTGGTGCGTCTAGTGTCAGTAAAACTGCCAAATGGCAATATCGTTAAACGCGCCATAAACAAAGTGTGCTTGTTGCCTGTGGAAGTCTAGTGCTCCAACATGTTCGCATTAGGACTTCTTGCTGTTGAAAAGTGGATTTTCAAGGCGGGCGGCATGTTCCATTCCGAGCGCACCCACAAAAACATTTTATCATGGTTCCTGGATTTTTGTAACCATGGATGAGACTTTTTTTTGTTATAATTAATTATGGCGTTTCCAATTGTCATTATTTGTCATTATTATTCTTGAACTTTGTCAAATCGTTAACACACGTTCACAGTCCATTTTTATCGAGATCTTTATCAGAATAAAATCGTTTTTGTCAAACCTAGTTGTTTGACTGGTCCTTCGAAAATCGAAATCATCGAAAACCCCAACAGCTTTAGAACTATTCCATAAAACAGTGGTCTTTATTTTGTAGGTAGTTGCACTCATTGGCGTTGCTGGAGCATGCCGTAAAGACGAATTGCTCAAGATGACATTAAGTGACATTGAAGATAAGAGGGATGTGATAATAATAAAAATTCCAGATAGCAAGAATAAAACCAGACGTTCGTTTACAATTATCAATGATACTGAAAATAATATTGATTGCCTTGGTATATTCAGAAAATATGTTAACTTAAGGCCAAAGAATACTGATCATAGACGACTCTTTTTGAGGTATGAGGTAGGGAAATGAGTCAATCAAGTTGCTGGTAAAAATACCCTTGGAAAAGTACCTTATAATATTGCCAAGTACTTGAATTTGGACAATCCTGAGTCTTACACGGGACACTCATTTCGAAGAACTTCGGCAACACTTTTGGCAGATACGGGTGCGGATGTTCTCGCTTTAAAAAGGCACGGAGGGTGGCGATCTTCCACAGTCGCGGAAAGTTATGTGGCCGACTCAAGTGCAAATAAAGTAGATACGGCCAGAAGAATTCTAGGTAGCAGCGAGAATACAAGATTTGAATCCGCAACTCCCAGCACAAGTTCCTCTATGATAGTCGAGGATTCCTTTAGTAGTAAGGATTCTAATATTTTAAGTTCTTCGACTTCAATACAGGAAAGTATGCCTATGTTAAATGTAACTAATTGTACAAATGTTTCTTTTACTTTCAAAATTAAAAAGTAAATAACCATGAAGTATCGCATTTTTATATTACTAGGTAGGTACCTATCTGTTTATGCTAATTTCAACTTTTGGACGTCTAATGGCCATTTGCACTGACCATTTTAAGGAACCCTTAGCGATAAGTAGGTATCTTTTAAAATGACAGTTTTTGATGGAAAAATGTCACTTTAAGGAATACTTATCGCTTAGGCTACCTTAAAATAGTGGGTCCAAATGGCCATAGGTATTTTCTATTTGTTTCAATAAAATAGTATCCTTAATTTGTTTTGGGTTTTTTATTTAAGAAGTCGAGTGTTTTTGTCACATAATTTTGACAGAGATATGAAAGCAATTTTCACCTTTCATATCAACACTTTTTTGACCCGGACTGTAAGTGACACTTACAGTTCATGGACGTAGGTCAAAAAAGTCAACTTACAGCACAAAAAATAATATTTATATCCGATTGACCAATAAAGTGCTATTTATTGAATTGTTTTGCATCAATAAAGTAGCACTTTATTTTACTGTAAAATAAAGTACTACTTTATTGCCTTCCTGGACTACCTGACAACCTGCCAAGGTGAAGCAGGTATACTCAAATGTTAATTTTGCCAATCAAGAGGCTTTATTGATTCATTATTCAATAGCCTCGCTCGCAAGCTTGCTTGGCCATAAAATTATTTGTACAGTAAAGCCTTACTTCATGTACTTATTATATAAAAAGCTATTAATTATCAGAGAATATCAGTGACAACTAAATTGATGTAATAATAGTCATCAAATAAGGTAAACGCATGGCACCTATTATCAACACCTTAAGTGAAATTTTAGTTTTCTATTGGCCATTTGCACGGCTACCACTGAAGGGATATTTCTTAGACGGATATTTATTCTAAGTCAAACTTTGAATGTGACTTTTGTTTATACAAGAATCACATTCAAAGCTCCACTTGGATTTATTATCCCTTAAGTTATAGCGGTGCAAATGACCGTTAGTTAGACAAAAAATACCTACTAGCCTAAAATCATCGTAAAATTTGGTACTTAGGTAGCTTATGTAGTTGGCTTTTAACTGGTTTAAGCAAATCATCACTAGATTTTTTCTATTTTCAATAGAATAATTGAGGATGTCATTTTTCACCTATTATCGACACTTGAAATTTAGGATTGCCTCCAGCATCAACACAGTAAGACCTTTTCATCGACATACGGTTTTTTAAAGTTGTTTTTAATTTAAATATTGAGTAATTTTGGAAAAACCATCTTTTAATTTTGATTTCTGAGACAGAAGCACTTGGATTGGTTAAGTTTTTCAAGATTCTTGCAGATATTTTTGGATTTCTTCTCATAAACCCCTCGTACCAAACCAATGCCTTCGAGGTCTTCCGGCTTTAAAATGATGGGCTTTTTTCAACCACTTCACAAGCATTTCCACACTGTCTAGTTGATCCTTAATGACTGGAAATCCACAACCAGCCAGGGATAATATCCATTCAATCAATGCATTTTCATCTTGTTTACTGAGGACTGTTAATATTCCTATTTGCCTAGGAAAACTTTACGAGACCGAAATGCGGACATTTTTCCCGATTGCACCGCTTACTGCCTGATTCATCGCCTCTTCGAAGTATTGTGAGTGAGCTTTTGAAGCTGAAAGAATTAATTTAATTAATCCTATCATCGACATTAAAATGTACATAATCAAAATAAGAATTTTAATAACCACACTTTTTAAATGGTTTGTAAAATATGGTGTCGATAACTGTATTTACGAAAATTTTTACATAATATTATCTAGGGGCGTTTACCTTACGCCGTTTTCAATTTTTTATGCTGGCTGTTCATTTAAATTATTAAAAATCCTATAAATAATACTTAAAAATAACAAAAGGTTGGGAACAAGATGGCGGCGGGACCTCTATTGTCGCCACTGTATGTTATCTAGCCACTGTAGAAAAATCTAGCAAACTTCTGGATAAAAGACCACATAGACTGGAACATAAACACTTTACTTTAACTTTTTTAAAACAAAATAACACGAAAACTTGCAAAAAAGCTAAGAAACCGCATAAAACATAACCGGCCTAATCTACACCAATGTAAATAAATGATTTGTTTTACCTCAGGGTGATTGTGAAACTCATTTATGACGTCACATGGACATGCCCTGTAATGTTCTGTAATTACTTCAATTATCACTAGGTACTTGGATCGGGATTGGGTTATAGTTTTTAGGTATTTAATAATCAAACGACTGGTTTGGTAGCTGGCAACGGAAAGAGATCGATTTATTAATTCTTCAGTTCAGCACAGTAAATCACATGCGCGCTCACAGTCAAGGTGAAGCGTAAAGCAAAAGTATGCAGCTAGGTATACAATATACTACATGCCCTATTAGACTATCCAAAACCAGGACCGTAGCCAGGGGGGGGGGCATTAGGGGGCAATGCCCTATCTTTTAAATGGTAATGCCCTACCTTTAAAAATCAACATACCTAAATTTAGGAGTAAAGTCTGTTTTTTTTTAAAGATAATTCCCCAAGTCAAAAATTCAGTAACTATGTTGGCAACACAAGCCTTTTCTACATAAAAATTTGAAAGCATTGACAATTTTACATTGTGTTGCCAACATAATATCATTTTGACTTTTATCTTAAGAAAAAAACACACTTTAAATGATGCCTGAAGTAGATAGGCCTGAAATCGAGTAAGCGAGGATGAATGTTTCCGAAAATGCCTAAATCTAATGAACAATGGTTGACGTTTGTACAGAGGAAGTTTTTTTTGTTTTGTTTTGAAAGAGTGCGAATGGCCCAGGCGGCCGGCGCGAAAATCCGCGCCATTTTGTTTACTTGCCAGAGATGTTATTTATTGCAAAGTTCAACAAAGTTGCTTGTTAAAGGCGGGAGAGGTAGGATGCCTGGTAACTTTATGACGTTATCTGGAGTGCCTCAACATAATGCAAATCTCTATAAGGTATCCCAAATCAGATGCGTCATCAAGTTACCAATTACCATACAACCTAAACCTTGATTTATTGAAAAATTTTGTTTACCTATACAAAATTTAGGGGGGTGGGGGGGGGGCAAGTAGTGTATGCCTTATGTCGAATTTGTCATGGCCTATCTTAAATTTGACTCTAGCTACGGCCCTGTCCAAAGCACGTGACTTTGACAAGCAAACAAGGTGTTTGTGTGCCTCTTGGCAGACATTTTAATTTAGGTTTGACAGCATCTTGGATAGTCTAATTGAATACTTAAATGAATTAAAAAGTTGGGTTAAGTTTTTCATAGAAATGAGAATCGATTCCATATTCCGTCCGATACTTACAAATCTGTGGATTCGAAATATCAATTTAGTTGTCCCAGCCAAGAAAAGTTTATATGAAAACCATAACATCTGGGCAACACAGGATAAAACTGACCAATCAGAAATTTGAAGCCGTGACGTCAAGGCACCAAGAAGTTTGAACTTCAAATCGAAATTTAGAGCCTTTGCAAGTCCGAAAAAAATCGGAAAAAAATATAGTTGAGCTTAATTTTGACTCCTCTTTTCAATAAGCAAATAAAAAATATTCATGCAAGAAACCTATTCCATCTGGACCACATGATTACTTATCAGAGGAATTTTTTACTTGTTCTACACTGAGCACGTAAAGGTTGGAATAAAATCTACAAAATATACAGGGTGGATATTTTTAAAAGAACCTCGGACACGTCAATTTTTTATTTTAGTGGCCATTTTTTTTTTATGACTACATATTTCACTAGAGTGTTTTACACTGGTAAAATGTCATAGGAACGGCCGGTTTCCTACTGACAAAACTCCTATCTGTTCCTACCTGGACAAAACCAACATGATGGTTTTTCAGCGACAAAATTTTGTGTGGTTAATGTAAAAAACTATTGAGTTTGCCAAGTGTCATCTAAAGAAAATAAATTTTCCAAATGAAAATTGTTTTTGTCGTGAAATAGTCCAGCCGAATACCACTCAAGAAAAAATTATGTAGGCAAAATTATTCTCTTGGTTTTATTCAAGTTTGTTGCTTTTTGGTAATCGGTTCTGCTCTAAAATTAACCGTTTAGGTTCTACAGCCTGTCAAAGTTGCGAAAAAATCAATTTTCAACTGTCAATATTTCCGAAACAGTTGAAGATAGGTATAGGACATGATACACAAAATAGGTTCAGAATTTAATGTAGAATATGAATATGTAATAAAAAATTGGTGTTTTCATTTAAAAAAATTAAGTTAGCTGTCATAACTTGTTTTTGAGTCGACCTGTATACATGGTATTATCATCAAAAAAACGGTCACTAAAATCAAAAATTGACGTGTCCGAGGTTTTTTTAAAAATATCCACCCTGTATATTTTATAGATTTTATTCTAACCTTTACGTGCTCACTGTATAATCCTAGTACAAGAAACAGAGTGTCTAAAAACCTCATTGAGTATTCCGGAACCTAATTAGTTGTACGGATTGAATAAACATTAAAATAGAAGTGTGATTATTATGGCCACTAGAGCTGTTATAACACATGTTACAGAGAAGAATGAAGTTATTACCAAGAATGTTAAAATGCTATCAAAATGATCTGGGGTTTTCATTAGTTTTTTAAAATTTTAAGCAGATACATTCTATAAGAGTGTCTCAATTTTTTGTCCCTATCCTCACTTCAGAGAATAAAAAATATCTCTTGTTTTTCTAAATTTCATTTGTAAAGTTTATTTTTGACTTGTTTATTTTTAGGACCGTGCAAACTTCATAAAACTTGCGACTCCACAACTCCAAGAATTGTACAATTGCTTAGAAGTTGACTTTGATCCTTTAAATCTAAGTTCTCGTGTGCAGAGTCTCATTCTATACATCCAGTCGAATAACAATGATGTTGCCTTACAACAATATATTGGGGCATTGCAAGATGTCACTTTAATACGCTTGGTAGGACAAGTAGCCCAAGTCTATCAAAGCATTGAATTTCCAAGATTTTTGGAACTTGCTAAATTTGCTACTGGTTTGAACCTTGAAAGACGTTTGGTAGATTGTGTCAGATATAATGATATGCAGATAAGAATAGATCATGTAAAACAGTGCATTCATTTTGGCATTGATAAAGGTGAAAATTTAAGAGAAGAGAGAACATTACAGAATGAGGAAATAAGAAAACAACTTATCAATATGTCTAATATTCTAAATAAGGCTGTTCATGTGATAAGTACAGACAAGAAAAAGGTAAATAATGTTAATTGAAATTATTTTGTTTTAAATTAAATATATTTGATCTAGGTTGAACGTGAAAGCTTAAGAACCGTCATGATACAAAACTACCTTGAAAATAAGGCAAAAGAACATCAAAAAATTCTCCAAAGACATAAAATCATTGAGGACCGAAAAGAATACATGGAAAGATTAAACAGAGTTCGTGAAGAGAACAAACAAAAACGCGTAGAAGAAATTTTACATCAGCAAATACTTGAAGAAAAAAAACGTTTCGACGAAGAAAGACAAGAACGCGAAAAAAGACGTCAACAAAAGGAAGTCGAGCAAATCAAACACAAAAATTTACAAGAAAAACTGCAAAAGATCAGCCAAACCGAACACGGTCAAAAGATTCTCAAGAAAATGGACGAAGATGACATTAAGAAGTTGGATGCTGATCAAATTGCGGCCAAGGAAGCTGAAGAGCTTCGGAAGGAACGACGTGAATTGCAAGCAAAGTTGAAGTCGCAAGAAAAAAAGCTGGATTATTTTGAGCGTGCCAAACGTTTAGAAGAAATTCCTTTGTGGCTAAAATGTCTTAAAGATTGGCAGCTTCAAGACCAAACCTTTTGGCAACAACAAGAGAAAGAAAAAATCGCTTTTGCAGTTGTGGAACACAAATTGGAAGTTTCTAATAGAGATCGATTAATTCGGATGAAAGCTGATAAGGTTAATTATACATATTTTTCAATACCTACGATTAAAATGCGTTTTTCTTTTCAAGAATCAATTCTTGATTGAGCTTAAGAAAACAAGGAACGCCGGCTATGAAGGAAAAGTTCACCGATTTGAAAAACTTATCACAACAGAAAGAGGCAAGAGAATGGCTGACAGAAAAAATGAACGAAAGCTGGCGCGCAGAGCTAGGTGGATTAAAGAGAAACTTGTGGAAGAACAACAGAGGAGGGAAGAAACATACCGGTAAGTAGTTTTACTGCGTCTATTCTTGGGTTATTACTAGAAAATGTGTCTAGTAATAGCCCAAGAGAAATGGGGTTTCAATCAACCAATAACCAATTGTTATGTACAAATTTTCCCTTAGTACGAATTCGGTAATTAATTCAGGTATTTGTGAGGGTATTTATGAAGCTTTATACCTAAGGTTTAATATTGTTCGGTGATTGATAGGTTCCTCATTGGATTTTACTAGTTTTCTACCTTTTTGATTGAATGCGAAACACCCACATATGGTGTTGAACAATGGTATATTTTTTGAAGTAATACTGAGTTAATTCTTTGTATTCAGAAGACAGGGTAGATTTAGGATAATAAAGCCCTACTAGTAGGATTGAAATCCATTTTATTTAGCTTTCGAAAGTTGTCTAAAAAGCCCTAACTTGAAAATGTTTGTTTACTAAATAATAATTTTCAATTGGCAACACGTACGAGTCTCGTATTTTCCATTATTAAAAATTCACAAATCACTTTCACACCCTTTAAATCGCTTTTTCACCCTTATTTCCACTAATATTTCCTTTTTTCCGGTTATTTATTTACATCGAATAAGTGTGGTTATGGGACACTTGTTGATCATGTGCAGCAAGCCCTGTTGCCGAAGTTTGTTGACCTTTGTTGCTAGGGCGTGGCTACTACGTTACTTTCACTGAACGAGTGGTCATTTTGATAGTTTTTAGACTGTCTAAAAACCGGGTAAATGATGATTATTAATTAACTAATCAGTATTAGGAGAAAATTGGATAACAATTTTAAGTTTTGTTTGTCATCAATGTGGTTTGGGTTGTTCCGTTTCAAGTCGATTGTCTCGTTTTTTCAGTGGCACATCCAGAGTGTAAATCTGGGGGGGGGGGGGGGAACAAAAATCCAAAACACGCTTACTTACCGCCAGAAACAGCTTGCCGCAGTCTCCCCAAAAATTTTTTGAAGGGTATCACGCCCAAATTATTACCCATTATTTAATTTACATAGTTTACAATCCAAAAATCGATGTTGAAAAAATATCGATGTTTTTCTATCAATATTTTCTTAACATCGATATCAGCTTTCGATGTTTTATCGATACCAAAACATCGATGTTTTCAGTTGGATGGGCATCCCTAGCTTTTACATGTAGGGTAGGTAAGGGGCGAATTTATAGTCTTCCTTGAAAAAATTTTGGAGGGGGGAAAAACATAAGAAACACAATATCCCGAGAACGGACCTTCTTTGAGACCTAAATGTGACGTCCGACGAGTTGGTGATGACGTATTTAACCCCCCCATCGAATTAATTTTCAAAAAATCGCTGAGGCCGAACCACTGGTCCGATCGAGCTGAAATTTGATACGTATATATTGGAACGGGAACTCTATGGAAAAAAAAATACGAGAGGCTCCTATCTAGAAAGCAAAGCCCCCTGGGGGTCCCCTAAAAAATTTTTTTGGGGCCAATTCGGACCAAATTCAGAATGTAGTTAAAAGAGGTCTGAAAAAGTTGAAATTTCAAGTTTCAGCGCTCTACGACTTACCGGAAAGGTTTTAGCCCCTATCCCCCCAATTTTGAAAAAGGGCGTGTAATGGGGTTTACGCGTCCTGCATTTAGTTTTCCGAAATTTGAAAAATTAAAATTTCCATCGGATAGAGGAGCAGAAAATACGTCGAAAATATCTCTAGGCGTTTTTCGCCCAGACGCTTCCTAAGACCGCAAAAAAATAAAAAATATTTTTCTCTTGGAAAATTTTTGGAACCTGAAACGGCGTCACTTTTCGCTTATAACTTTGGTGATTTCGAACCGATTATCTCGAATCCGGTTTCTTTTGAAAGAGCATTAAATTACTTACAAATTTGTTTCGTATTGATATTCCAGGTTGTTTCTGTCTCCGAGATATAAGCCGTCAAAGTTGAAATTTCTCTGCAAATGTATTGAAAGATTTGAAGTTGATTTTTTTTAAAACGGTGCCTCGTGGAGGGGCAACTCTCATAGGCTTTTTTGTAGTTCTCAATGAGATCAACAAGATTCAAGTGCTAGCATGGCTAAAAGTATTTTTCAGGAACCTTCAAAGGTCGTTCGTTTAGAATGGACACTTGCGACTATGTGACAAAGTAGACATGTCAATTCGAAACGTTCAAGGCCTTCTTGAGGTTTGAGGAAACCTAAAGAAGCAACTATAGATTCGGCCCTAAGGGCCGATTACTCAATAGCAAGTCACCACCGGGTTAAGCATAACTCCATTGCAACTGGACACGTAAGGTCCGGTTGAGAAATCAGCGAGTCTCCTCCGGGTCAATTTTAACTTCAGGGTGAGCTTGTCCAGTTTCTTTGTTTACCTTGGAGTTATGCTTAACCCGGAGGTGACCTGCTATTGAGAAACCGACCCTAAGACACGTTTACCCTGGAGTTAAAACCAACCCAGAGGTGAATCGCTATTAAAACCGACCCTAACAGCCGTATTCATAGTCAATAGCCAGCGAGTCGCCAGAGAGTCGCCGTATTTCGCACAGCACACGGCGACTCTCTGGCGATTGACTGTGAATACCAGTGTAAATGTGGCGGCGCCAAATGACAGACATTTGAAGTCGATGAAAAAGACAAAAGTATAAAAGCGTTGCTGCCGTATCGCACAAAAACTTACTGCCGTTAGGCCCGTTAGTAGTATTTTAATTGTTTTCGCAATATATTTTCTATATTTTCAGTATAAAAACTGAAAATTTGGGCAGGTTGAAAATTTTCTAATTTTCTGGGGGGGGGGGGGGAAATTACCCCTATTACCCCTCCCGTATATGCGCCCCTGCGTTCTCCTGGTCAAGACTGGAAATATGGCACTAGAGGGAATCTTAGACAAAAATAGAATTCTGGTAAATTTCTTATATGAGCCCACCTGGTAAATGACTAAAATAGAGTCATTCTCTTTAAATTCGCACGTTGAGCAAGCAACAAGTTGTTTGGCAGATTTTAATTTTACCAGCGGTCCTCTTGCTGCGTTCCTTGGAACATCCACCTTTTGTGGGATTTTAGAGGCGTTCGGAACTCAAGTGGTTGCTGGCTTAATTGGTTTTGGGGTGAAAAACTTGGATTTGTTCGTAAGTCCCCGTATTTGTAAGCCAACCACTCAGAATTTTCTGGAGACAAAAGTCTACGCCATTTTGTTGAATTCTCGATGCGAGAAGATTTTAGATTTTACTTTACCATTGGGTTTTTCCTTTTCGATGGTTTGCTAATCTCGAAGTTGGAATGTCACCGTACACACAACATTGAACTTGGAACCGGAAGCAATGGCGTAACTTCAAATCCGGCCCCCCCCCCCGCAAGGATTTTCCCGGGGCCCATCTTCCATGTATTTTTATTTTTTCTTTCTAATTTTGCTTTATACAGGGTGCCCGTTTTAAGTGATACCAGTATTGCTATCTCCGAACCGGTAAAAGGAACGACAGTGGCACACCCAGAATTTTTTTCGGGGTGGGGGGGGGGGGCTCGGGGCTGGACTGTGAAATATGTCGCAGGTGAAAATTTTAAGTAATGGATGCATCACATTCGTTATTTTGAGAAGACATTATAAGAAAGACATTTCATTAACTTGTTTCTTTATTACATATTCAAATCTTGCTTTAAAAAAAAAAGCATATTGACGTCTATGACGAAACCTAAGTTATAGGCTCGATTATAGGGGATAAGAGGACACGCCCAAAACTTGAGTAATCATTCTACAGAAATGAAACCCGAAAGCATTCCTTTATTTTCAAGGAATTGAAACATAATATACAAAATAATAATATGGGTAAAATAAAAAAAAATTAGCCAGTCTGCTTGTAGGTATCGAGAACATCTCGTTCAATGATAATAATAATACTAGGGGCGGGTATTATAAACTATTTTGACAAATAACTAAAAGCTTACTTCTGGAATGACTTGAGATTGACATGTGACGTCATTCCAGAAGTTAACTATCAGTTAACTATAATACCCGCCCTAACTGGCAGCTCCAATCCTGTTGGATTAATTCACTACACAAATTTACAGCGATCTACTATATCGACATGAATATCTAATGCTACTTCAGGCCGCAAGCGTTGAAGTAGCTGCGAACTAATCACTACGCATGTCACATCCGCTTTTACACTTCTGTCCCCATTTCCCAAGATTTACCCTCATTCCGCCGACAAAATGTTTACGCATCAATAATAGAATATTATAATAAGCATGCTTTGGTAACTTCACCACAAACAAATTTAAAAGGACGAGCCCTAGTACTACTGGGTGTTTGTTTATAACTGGGACACTCAGTAACTTTTTTATTATTGAAAATAAAGGGCATGTTTGAGTTGGTTAAGTTTTAATGGAACGCCCTGCATATTTTTGTTATCATAGTGTTTGATATTTTTGTGAAGCTTATTTTCGAAAAATTTTAAAAATGCAAATATACAGGGTGTTCCACGGTGGATGGCGTATTAGACGTTTATGGAGAACTAAAAAGCGGATCATTTTGAAAATCTGGCAACCAGGATAAACGACAATTATCTACACTTTAAAAATATTTTCGTTTATGCGGTGTTGCCGCTTCTACTCTAAACCAGTGGCAACATCGCTAATTTAAATACCCTGTATGCGATTGCATATTTGGATTCTACGTGAAATTCTGAGCGGATTTCATATGATATACCTTATACCTAAATTCAACTGTTTTGGAAATATTGACAGTTGAAAATTGACTTTTTGCAACTTTGACAGGCTGTAAAGCCTGAATGGTTAATTTTAGAGGATCGATTTTACATTCCTATCTTAGATTTTTATAAACTATCATTTGACACCAACTCTGAATTTAATCCATGATTAAAAATTCCAATTAAATTTAATCTCCAGTTAAATTCAAAGCTGGTGTCAAATGATAGTTTAGGAAAATATAAGATAGGAATGTGAAATTTGTTTACCTCTAAAATTAATCGTTTAGGTTCTACAGCCTGTCAAAGTTGCAAAAAGTCAATTTTCAACTGTCAATATTTCCAAAACACTTGAACTTAGGTATAGGGCAGTGGTTCCCAAACTTTTTTCTTTTGCGCCCCCTTTCGGAAATCAAGAAGTGGTCGCGCCCCCCTTCCTTCCCCCATTATACAAAAACATTTTTTTTTACTTACTGTAACTCGTCTGAACTGGACTTTGGAAGAGGAAGAATGGACATGACAGTGGGCAGCGAGCGTGCACTGTAGCAGTTACTGTATTCCTTTTATACATCGAGTTACACCGAACGTGTCGCTCTAGAGCTCCTCGAAGGCACTCCAAAACACACAATTCAGAATAATTCAGATATTAGAGAGTTCTCGTGCTGTGCAAATTTCAAATACCGTAACGTTATTTGACAAGTATGACAGTTCTTGCGGTATTAGCGTTAGCGGAGTCGCCCGCTACCTAACGGGAGTTAGCGGATGCCTTACCGTAACGCTATGCTATGTCAAAATTAGTTTACGCTCCATTTACGTCTGTAAGAACAAAGAAGAGCAACTTCTAATAATTCCTCGATAAAAAACACCAAGGAAAAATTATTGAAACTCAGGAATCTTCAGGATAAATAAAAGTTGGCAAACAAGCAAAAAAAAGTTGGGTCGATCACTCAATTCCAGCTGTCAAAATGTAAACAGAATAAGGAATTAGAGGGTTTTTGTGACTTCGTGTCCGAGAACTATAAAATACCATTTAAAATACCGTATTGTTAGCGTCACCGTATTAGCGTAGCGTCTGAGGCACGAGAACTTTCTATTATCATTATACTTAATATTAACATTACCTAAAAAAGCTTATTGCATCCCCCGCAAATTTGGTGCATCAGGGGAAAAAGGGATGCACTATGAGCGACTCGAGTGCTTTCACGCACTTTTTAAAGGAACGTTCAAGCTTTTGACACTAAGCAGCTCCGAGTTACTCAACGGGTAAAAGGAATACAGTAACAGATCGCATGGCAAAGCTGCTTTGGCTTATGTATGGTCTGTTGCAGGATTGTGAACATCTTTTTTTTTTAATTTTAACTGATTTTTTATTTTAAAGCTTAAAATTTGTATTAATTGTTTAGAATACTGACGCCCCCCTCAATGTAGCTTCACGCCCCCCCAGGGGGGCGCGCCCCCCAGTTTGGGAACCGCTGGTATAGGGTATATCACATAAAATCTGCTCAGAATTCAACGTAGAATCCAAATATGCAATCACATACAGGGTGTTCCATTTGAAATAGCGATGTTGCCACTAGTTTAGAGTAGAAGCGGCAACACCGCATAAACAAAAATATTTTTAAAGTATAGATTATGGTCGTTTATCCCGGTTGCCAAATTTTCAAAATGATCCGCTTTTTAGTTCTCCATAAACGTCTAATACGCCATCCACCGTGGGACACCCTGTATACAAGGCGATCTATTGAAAAAAATGTATTTTTTGGTTTATTTAAATAAAACATGAAAATTTACTGGAAATATTTGAAATACTTTTTTTTGTCACATTAGCTCGGAGGGGGGGGGCGGCAGCCCCCCCCCTCGGTGGTATACTGAGGGACGAAGTAGGTTAAATTAGATAAAAGTGGCAGATTTTACTGTAGTATCCATTGAAGGTAAGTACACAGGGTTGCCAAGTTTTTATTCGTTTCCGAGATAAAAGGGAAAATGTAAAAAAAAAATTAAACTTATTTAATGAATATTTCAAAGTCTATTAACTTTAGAAAAAAGTGTTCATACAAAAAATTCAAGATTCTTTCTTCTCTACAAAATAGTGTCATTGTTATCTTCACACGGCTCGAAACAAACTTATAAATAAGCTAATGGCATGGCCAAAAAATGAACTACCTATATACAGGTTTGACAGATCAACAACAGGCTAATTTTAATGTAATAGAATGAAATGTCTACAGAAACTCTAAGGTTAAATAGAGAACGAAAGATAACGATTTCCCCTCTTCCACCTCCAGCATTCCCAGTTCTTTTTAGCCACCTTGTTGTCTCCCTCCGTTTCGCGACGGGAGGCAGACCACATCTCGCTCTAAAATCTAATACTTTTTTCCCTTGTATAATGATTAACTATTATTGATGGGATGTTCCATCTTTTGATATTAAAGTTGCTCAATATATTGGAATATAGAATATCATCCATAACTCTTTGGAATGTAGCCGGCGGCGCGTTCTTCAAACCAAAGGGCATGCACGAGAACTTATAATGCCCGTTTTCTGTGCTAAATGCGGTTTTTTGGATGTCGTCTAGACCAGGATGGGGATTCTAATTGCTCGAAGTCGAAGGATGCGACTCAGAAATAACGTTGTCGTTGCCTATATGAGACGCTCGACTCGTGTCGACTAGTGAAATTGTAATCCGGCTGCTGGTGGAAGTTGCTAGCTAAATCTAAGCGTCCCAGCTTCTTCAAGAGATCCGTTATGTTGGGTAATGGTAATGGGTATCTGTTTAAACTGTCAAAGTGGTTACAGCAAAAACAACAAAAACATAAAACACACAAGTTTGATATAAAAATAAATAGTTGGAATGTTAGGATCAGGAACTCAATATTTTTTTACCTACTCACTACACCCACTACTACATACAATGCCAAAATCACTATGGGGCTCCGCCCCCATAGCAAATTCACGACGGGGGCTCAAGCCCCATTGCCCCCATGGTTCCGGCGCCTATGTGTCTAAACATTTCTCTCTGAAATCTCTTACATTGATAAGACATACTTTTTCAATGGCTTTTATGTATTATGAGGTTCAAAGGTTAGGTTTAAGTATTTTCTTTTAGTTCAGTAATATTCTTGTCGCCAGTTTAGTACTTTCTTGTTGCCTGGTCTGGGACCCTGCGGGGCCCCTAAGTCACGGGGCCCCCCAGCAACTGCGGGCCCTTCGAGCCCTTAGTTACGCCACTGAGCGGAAGTTACCCTATTTAGAGCCAAATTATGGACCGACTGGTAACGTCTCTGGCAAATTTACCCTGCCGGTAAACTTGAAAATTGAATGCAATTTTTAGCTTTACCAGCAGGATAAATTGGACAATAACATTACCAGTCGGTCCATAATTTGGCCCTTAAGAAGGGAAGTCAAAGAAGTCGATGGGTCTGTTATCAGGGCTGTGAAGCTGTCATGAGAGTAATAGAAATGGATGTTTAGACTGTATCAGGACCACAAGGGGGTGATGTGAAGATCGTTTCACCAGGGTTCATACTTTTGATATCGAACGCGTCATAACTTGAGAAAAAACGGTTGTCGTGGATTAATTCATATGACACATATAATTTTTTTGACAAATTAAAATGAATGACTTCTGGTTTACGAACCGACGAACGTTTTCGACGTCATTGATTGTTTCAGTCATTTTCCATTTATCAAAAAAGGAAAGCAAAAAGTATGAACCCTCGTGAAACAAAGCTTACCCGTTAATTTATTAACGTTTCTTATCATTTTTTTTTAATTATTAATAGTATTTCTTATATTTAACTTGGTACATTTCCAAGCTTGTTTTACCGTCTTCATTATTACAATGGGTGTACTGTATCAAAGAATATTAATTTTTAATTTACTATATGTATAAAAATGTAAAATCGGTTTTCTTCTTAAATTAACCGTTTAGTTTTACAGCCTGTCAAAGTTGCAAAAAGTCAATTTTCAACTGTCAATATTTCCAAAAAAGTTGAACTTAGGTATAAGGCGAGGTATAACCTATATCACATGAAATCTGTTCAGAATTTTACGTAGAATCTAAATATGCAATTACATACAGGGTGTTCCATTTAAAATAGCGATGTTGCCACTGTTTCAGAGTAGAAGCGGTAACACCGCATGGTCAAAAATATTTTCAAAGTATAGATTATGGTCGTTCATCCCGGTTGCCAAATTTTCAAAAGGATCCGCTTTTTAGTTCTCCATAAACGTCTAATACGCGATCCACCGTGAGACATCCTGTATTTAAGGTGATATTTTTGTACAAACCCGCCCCGGTATACCATGGTATAAGCGTGCACAGGTTTTAATTAATACGATTAAACTTTTTATTCCTTAATTGTTCTCTTGCACTCTCATTGGAGTAAGGTAGTCAAACATTTATTGGTAAATCTTGAATTTATTGGAGTGTCTTTTATAAGACCAATACAAATTGGTCCTTGCTACCTTTTGGTAATTTTGACTTTTACATTTAATAATAATAGGTCTGTTTCTGCAGAAATTACAAACCAGTCGGAGCGAATTTCATTGGTTGAAAACAGTCAGAAATAGTCAAAAAACTAGTTTCAACCAATGAAATTCACTCTGACTGGTTTGTGATTTCTGCAGAAACAGACTTATTATATACAGGGAGGTCGAAGAAAAAACTGAATGCAAAACTTGTAGGTAAACATGAGTACTACATTCGTGAATTATTTTCCGGTATACAGGGTGGCCCAATAACTAGTAGTGATACAAAGTTATGTTTTTTTAAATGACTCGTCCTGTATATTATGACATTTCTGGATTCTGCGGGAAATTCTAGATATATTTCATGTACAATGTCATATACCTATCTTCAACTGTTTCGGAAATATTGACAGTTGAAAATTCACTTTATTGCATGTTTGACAGACTGTGAAACCTAAACGGTTAACTTTAGAGGAAAACGTATTTTACATTCCTGTCTTAGATTTTCATAAGCCATCATTTGACACCAACTTTGAATTTAACCGAAGAATAATAATTTAGGCGGAATTTTTAATCATGGAATAAATTCAAGGTGGATGTCAAATGATAGTTTATGAAAAACTAAGATAAGAATGTAAAATCCGTTTTCTTGTAAAATTAACCGTTCAGGTTTTACAGTCTGTCAAAGATGCAAAAAAGTCAATTTTCAATTGTCAATATTTCCGAAACAGTTGAAGATAGGTATATGACATTGTACATAAAATATGTAAATATGAAATATGTGTAGAATTTTCCGCAGAATCCAGAAATGTCATACTTAATATATAGGGAGAGTCATTGAAAGAAACAAAACTTTGTGTCACTACTAGTTATTGGGCCACCCTGTATACTGGAAAATAATTAAGAAATGTAGTACTCATGTTTATTTGCAAGTTTTGTATTTAGTTTTCTCTTCGATCTCCGTTAGTATAGGAGATATGGACCACCGCGCGCTTAATAACTCACTCTGTATATTGCCTTATTGGCCTCTGGAAGGCAAATGCAATTCTAAACATACCCCCCAGATTATATTAAATAGATTTATAATCATTGTTTTTAGATTTGGCTCTTGTTTTACCCCTATTGACCTCAACCAAACTGAGTTAAAGTCGTTTTTAAAGGAGGATAGGTACATCAGGTGGGAACATCTAGGAGGAATTTTGGAGATCAGGGACTTTCTGGTTTAAGTTCGCGGATTTTATTTTGTAAACCAGTGGCGCCCCATAAAGCTAACTTTCAATATCAACCTACTCCCATATACCACTGAGTACCCGCGAGCACTTTGTTGCGTTGGCCGTATTCTTTAAGGGTGTCTTACTGTACCTAAGCCTATTAGAGTTTATTGATATAAATTCATTATTTAAACAGTTTAAGAGTTAATTTTTGCGCAACAATATTGGTCAATATTTCGAAATCGGGACCAAATAGACAAAACATATACCTATTCAAGCTACTCATTCTCAATCAAGGCTTCAAATTGTCATTCATACATGCAGATGAGATATTTGACCATCATAAAATACGTTTGATTTTCCAATTATGTCCTCAATTATTTTGATAATGCTCCGACATTTTTCCTGTTTTTCATTCCAATGCTTTTAGGCGGGATTTACGAGATCGTTTAGCCATTGAAGAAAAGAAGCATCAAGAACAAATTAATCTTGAGAAAATCGAGAAAGAGAAAAAAGAACACCAAGAGCGAGAGAATGAAGAAATGCGCGAAAGGGCTGCTGCTAAGCAGAAGGCTAAAGAAGAAGAAGTTGGTAAAAATTATAAAAATCATATTCACATTCATTTTTTTAAATGATAATTTTTGCAGAACGTAAACTTCAGAAAGAAAAAGGAAACAAAGATGAAAATTGGAGGAATACAGGGGCAGCAAAAGACAACACCAATGAATCGAAAAAAGCTGAATCTTGGCTCCCAAGTGAGTAAATTAGTTTTTTTTTTTGAAATCCGTTGTTAAAATTTTGTTTCAAGGACATTCTGTGAATCCCCAAACCAATTGGCGTCGTCACATAAACAATTCCGATCTTGACCGTGGTGAAGAAGATCGCAACCATGAAACTGGATTTTCTCGAGTAGAACATAGAAACAAGAAGAGGGATGACAAAGAGAGAGGCGATTTTAGATATTTTTCAAAATGACTAAAAATACATAATGGGACGTCTTAGCACGGCCCCCCACACATAATATGCACAATTTAATATAAAATTTGTAAAACTAAAAGGATTTTGTTTTTTTGCCCCTGACAATAATTATTTTTGTACCTAGTGCACACGAGTTGCAAACGATATTTTTTCTACGAGCGCAAAATAGGTACTTTGCACACGCAGTTAGGAGCCCAGAATTCACTTTTGCGCACTTGCGCTGACCTACCCTTAAAGGTCTGTTTTCACAGAAATCACAAACCAGTTAGAGCGTTTTTGATTGGTTTAAATTGCCAACAACCAGTTTTCTGACCTGACTATTTTCAACCAATGAAATTCGCTCTGATTGGTTTGTGATTTCTGCAGAAACAGACCACAGACCACCAGACCTGATATAGTTCATAGTTGAGCATAATTTTAAAAAAACAACCAGTTACGTCACTTCGTGAGAATTTCTATAAATACATTTTCAACCCATAAACTGGAAACTTTGGGAAAAAATTAAAGAAAACTCAAAGTCCCGTACTTTGAATCAGTTTTCCCGTTCGAAAAGGGCCTGGAAAAGCGGAAAATCTTAAGAAAAACCAGCAAAAATACCATTCCAAAGCCTACTTGATAAAACTTGAGTTTTCGTTACTTACCCGCTTGGAAAATTGGAAATTTTTAGCGGAAAATGAAGCCTCGTATTTCAAATCAGTTTTCCCGACTAAAAACGACCTGGAAAAACGGAAAATTCGAGGAAAATCTGAATACAATGTAAACACATCAATTAAAAATAGCCGACTGTCAAAATAAAAGTGACAATTATTGTGACAAATGACATTTCATTACAAAGTCTACTTGATTAAAAGCGACGTTGCCACATTTCAAATAGGAAAAGATTACATTTCAAATGGTTTTTTATTTAAAATTTAGTTAAATAATAAATGGAAAATTCAACGAAAAACCGGCAATAAAAATAAAAAATTAAAACCTGTAAACCATTTTGAGACAATAATGGAACTATACTCATTTGTCACGAGATGGCGCTGCAATCGCAAGCCCCAAAATCGAGTAAAATAACTAATTAGGATTTAATTAAGGCCTTTAAGGGCCGGTTTATCAATCAAGGGATAACTCGCAGAGTTTGTTGACCCTGGGTCAACTCTAACTCTGGGCTAACTACCTAGTTAAGTCGAAAAGTGTTTATCGAAGTCGACGTCGTCAAAATCGTCAAAGAGATTTGACCGCAATCTTTCGTGATAGGGGCGCCGCTCATGTTTTAGAAATTCTAGAACATGTCGATCATCATCAGGTCCTCTTTCTCTTCACAATATTAGAATTTAAGCCAAAATTACCGCTTTTTAAAGAAATGCAGATAAAATAACAGAACATTTTGAGGTTAATCTAGGGTCAAATACGCTAACTTGCCGTGAGAGGGCGGGTTAACTGTTTCCTTGAATAACTTTCAAATTAGCAGTTGACCTGAGATGGATAAACACTTGTCACAACTTTGACCCAGGGTTATCCTTAACTCATGGGGTAACCCTCTATTGATAAACCGGCCCTAAGTTAAATTGCATCAAAATTAATATAATTATAAGCCTTTGATCTAAGCCTTTGATAATAGGTTTTAATCAAGTAGGCTTTGGAATGGTAACTTTATCACTTACCAGTCAGTCGGTGAAAAATGGCCAACGCGTTTTTATTTTGGCCTCCGGTTTTTTGTCGAATTTTCCAGTTTTCAATAGGAAAAAGTACTCTAAAGTGTTGCGGTTCGAATTTGGTGTTTATGTTGTCCGGAAAATTGAATTTCCGAGCAGGGGCCACAGTTTAAAAGGTGAGTACCCAGAAAACTAATCTATATATACAGGGTGCTACAAATTGGAGTGCATGCATGGGGATATCGGAAAGCATAAGAGATACGAGGTTGGTTAAATTATGGCAAAGTTGCGCAATTTCATGACCAATAAAATTCCGTTTTGAAATTTAAAAAATTCCGAAGATATTTGGAAAAAACCGAAATCTTGCAAAATCATTTTAATTTTTTCCTGAGTCTATTTAAAGAGCAATTTCAAAATAAATGTCACTTCATCATTGTCACTTTGTTCCCTTTACAAGATGTTGCTACCAAATTTCAGATTCGACGTTTCGTCTTTGGGCGGCCATCATCAACTTAATTTTTTTAAATACGACCCTGGATTTTTTATTTCAGATTTTTAGAGCTTCTGATGTCCCAAAACATAGGTATCGCTTTTATTCGAAAAATTATTTTTATAACTTTTTAGCAATTTCCTACCAAAATTATCTTCTCTGTCTCTCTCTAACACATTAAGTTCTTATGGAAAGTGCCAATAATATAAATTTTTCGAATAAGTGCAATACGTTATTGGTTTTGAGACGTCAGAAGATTATAAAATCTGAAGTAAAAAATAAAGGTCCGTATTTAAAAAAATGAAGTTGATGATGGCCGCCCAAAGAAGAAACGTCGAATCTGAAATTTGGTAGCAACATCTGTAGAGGGAAAAAAGTGACAATGATGAAGTGACATTTATTTTGAAATTGCTCTTCAAATAGACCCAGGAAAAAATAAAAATGATTTTGCATAATTTCGGTTTTTTCCAAATATCTTCGGAAGTATTCGGAATTGTTCAAATTTCAAAACGGAATTTTATTGGTCATAAAATTGCGCAACTTTGCCATAATTTAACCAACCTCGTATCTCTTACGGTTTCCGATATCCCCATGCATACACTCTAATTTGTAGCACCCTGTATAAAACACAGTTGTGTTGGTTCTAGCACTTATAACTCGAGAACGGCTGGACTGATTTTTATCATTTTTGCTTTATTGGATTTGTCTTTGTTCCTACTAACATAATGAATTAAAAAAATCCAGAAAAAAAAAACAAAATTACTTATTTTACTTATTTATGAAAAAAATTCACTAAGCCCGCGTACGGCGCTATCTCTTATAACCGATACCAAGGTTACCGCCACATTTTCATTGCAAATTGCAAACCATTTTGTATACGGCGCCATCTCTGATACCTACGATACGAAGCTCGGCGTTGCGCGGTAATGTCATTGCAGATACAGTAGAACAATGCTGCTCTGGGGTGCGATTTTCGAAACCATTCGAGTACATTTCGTACACGGAATTTGACTGACAGCAATGTAAATTAAATGGGGATCAGTCAAATTTCGTGTACGAAATGTACTCGAATGGTTTCGAAAATCGCACCCCAGGAACTGGAGCTATTCCGAGCAGAACTATTCTACTATTCCGATCAGATAGAGTGGTGCAGAAAGAGTAAATCAGATAGAATAGTGTAGATAGAGTAGAAGAGATGGAGTAGTGCAGTGCATGCAGTGCAGATAGAGTGAAACAGGGCTGCGCTGGAGATTTTTTTTGTTTTCTTCACATTCTTTGAACATTCCTGTGCCTGAGTTTATTTATTTGGTGGTACACTTTACAAGAATAATACCCACAAGCTGCCTAAAAAAGGACTATGTAAAATTTTAATTTTAGGTAACTTCTGATCAGGAGAGTAAACATTAATTTTCTTTAACCAAAGCCAAATTCACCATCGAAAAAAACTGAATTTAATTCAGCTAATAGATACGTTAACACAACATTTAATAGGTATTTAATAATTCAGAGGCGATATGAAGTTCACCGGGTCAGCTAGTAAATCAATAAAAATTTCTGAACAAAATTCCAAACTTTTCCAGATTTTTCCAGACTGTTCTAGATTTTTTTCCAGACTTTTTCAAATTTTTTCTAGACTTTTTTCAGACTTTTCCAAACTTTTCCCAGACTTTTCCAGATTTTTTCCAAACTTTCTCTAGACTTTCCCAAGCTTTTCAAGATTTTTCAAAGTCAAGTCAAAAAAATACATTTTCACAAAATAGTTATTTATGCAACAAGTGTGTAAAGTGAACCATTTTTCATGAATGTGAACAATCACATGAGTGAAAAAAGGTGCTTTACGCACGTATTGCATACAAATTTTTTTCTACTACCAAGCAAATATGTGTAAAAAAATAGATTTGAATAAATACTTTACGCACTAGTGCGTGAAGTAATTTACCAGAAAAATATAAAATTGACAGTGATGACATCTATCATTGACATTACTTTACGCACTAGTGCGTGAAGTGTAATTTTACGTCTTCTGAATAGTGCGTAAAGTGAGTACTTCACGCACGGTAGTAGAAAAAATCATTTTTATGATTGAGGTAGTTCCGAACGCATTTTCAATTGAATGCGTCGACGCATTCATGATGACAGATGACGGGAGAGAGAAAAAACAAAAACACCTCCCTGCCTCTGACGGCAGTCGGGGGATAGATCGAGGAGGGTGACTTTCTTTGGTGTCGCCCTCCATTCCCGTTCTTGCCTTAACCTTTTTGAGTCTTTTGTTGAGTGGTATGTGGAATAAAACAGTCTAGTAAGGGTTAAGGTAATCAGTTGTGTTATTTGAGTTTATTCTTTTCTAAAGATTGCAGACACGGACAAACCTCACGCCCTCGGAAAATAAGGGCAAATCGTCACACGATCTTTGTAAATTTTCATGATTTTTGATTTTCATATTCTATGATTTTTTGTGAATTTTTATGATTTTTGGAAATTTTCATGATTTTTGTGAATTTTTATGACTTTTGAAAATTTTTTCATGTTTTTTGTGATTTTTGGAAATTTTTATGATTTTCGTGATTTTTGTAATTTTCCTAATTTTTTTAATTTCCACGATTTTTTCGAATTATTGTAATTTTTTGTAATTTTCTTAAATTTTTATGGTTTTTGTAAATTTTCATGATTTTTTATTTTCATAAATTTCTATGATTTTTTTGTGAATTTTTATGATTTTTGGAAATTCTCATGATTTTTATGAATTTTTATGATTTTTGAAATTTTCATGATTTTTGTAATTTTCTTGATTTTCCCAATTTTTATAGTTTTTTCGAATTTTTGTAATCTTTTGTAAATTTCAAAAATCATAAAAATTTATAAAAATCATGAAAATTTCTAAAAATCATAAACATTCACAAAAAATTATAGAAATTTATGAAAATCAAAAATCATGAAAATTTACAAAGATCATAAAAATTTGAGAAAATTACAAAAATGTGAAAAAACCATAGAAATTCAGAATATCAGGAATATTACAAATATCAAATAACAAATCATAAAAATTTGCTAAATCATGAAAATTTCAATAATCAAAAAAATTCACAAAAATCATGAATTAAAAACAACGGATAATATAATATAAATGTTTCAAAATTTGGGGTAGACGTTTGTTTAATGCAAAATAGTCTTCCTTGTGCATATGCTTCAAATGCCTTAACTGGAACACAACCTAAGTGTGCACAAATTTAGAAAGAACTCTATGCAATCCGTTTTGGGGTGCCTAATTGAATTTTATCTGTACATTACAACAAATTGCAGTGGAAACAGACCACCTTATATCAATTAGAAAAAAATCCTTACACAAGATATTGCTCGTTTTTTGCAAAGAATCATGCTAGAATTACAAAAATTTTACATAATATTCAAGTTTAGGCCTGGAAAACGATTTATTAATTTTCGTTCATGCTCTCTCAAGTGCACATTTACCTTCTAGTGAAAGTACAGATTTGGATCGACTCAATTTAGATTACTTTTCAATAAGATTTAAGAGAGGTCCTTTTTCTAGACCTGGGTCCGAAGATTATAAAACCTTAGAGATTATTTCCTAAATATTAAACACCTCTAAATTATAATAGTCTTCTTATTAGCCCAGTCATTTTGGTGTTGTTATATTGTATTAGCATCAACAAAAAATCCTGTAAATTTTTTCAACATGTTTAATCAAAAATATAAAAACTTTAATTACAAATCTATATCTAAATTAATCTGGATTTTAATTAACTATGAAATAATTTCATTAGAAAAATTGCTATATTAATTATAACTACAAATGTTACGCCACTTATTTATTTGCATTATGGCTATTGTATCAGTAAACATTGATGGGTTTGTATTTTACCACCCTTTAATTTTGGTACCAAAATCAGTTCATCCGAGAGTTCATTTAAATTGATTCATATTTATGATTAAATGATTACACTTTTCAGTAATGGAGACAGATATAACATAAATAAGTGGCGACAAATGCAAAAACTTAACCAAACTTATTTAATTTTCCATAATAACAATACAATATAATTCAATACCAAACATCTATGTATTAAAAATAGTTCAGTATTGCAAATAAGAGAAACAGAGAATTATTAAATTGCAAATAAGAGAAACAGAGAATTATTAACACCAATTTCAAAAAACTTCATCTAAACTACCTACTCTTAATTTGAACGACTGCCAGGTTTTTTCTTCGGAGTCGGCCGTTTAAGACTAAAACAGAAGAACAAATTATTAGTTAATGTCAAGAGTTTCCTCTGTAGCATGAGCAAGTTATATTGTAAAAACCTATGTTATCATTATACTAATAATTCTCCTTTCCTATGTTAATTATAAGCGTACGCCTCTGTCAAAACTTATAATAATGAAAACTGTTGACTAAGCGGTACTGCACTGCAAATACCACCATTCCGCCTACGTAAATGCTGGCATCAGCAGTTATTCCTTATAAATACAGCGTACAGAACTTCCTGGAGCTTATATTATTATTTTGTAGCCAGATTATAGTAATTAGAATTATTAGAATCAGGTTCATTTGTTATCGACTTTACGTCGCAGCAATTTGTTTTGTAAAAATACAAGTTTCTGAATCGAAAATATAATTTCTACTTAAGAAAGGGTTTGTAATTCTTTGTTTTTCGATGTGATTCAGTTTCTATAGTTAGTTCTACGAGTTCACACGCCCGGCTTTCCACGCTGTGTTCGATATAATAAATATACATATATATCGAATATCAATAATTAACAAGTTCTTTTATTTCTTAATCCATTTCCCAATACAAATGACCCTTTCTTTCGGGCAGTTAAATTTGGCAAACGATGCACCAAACATTTGGAACATATTATATCTAAATTATTGTTTAGACATTCATGTGCCAATAAAACTGTTATTGGAGGATTCTCAATGTATTTTTATGTTCCTAATAACTATTCTTCACTTGATATATTCAGCCTTGAATTTTTTTTTTGCCCTAAACCCACAACAGTTCTTACTATATTTAATTGTTTAGGCCGCAAACGTTCTACAATTATTATGAAAAAACAAAAAATAAATCAGAATTTGACATTGCCGTGCCTGCTTTGAATGTGAAAGGACCCCGCAATATTTAAACGGAAATTGGTTACCCGTGATATTTGGATGAAATTTAAATATGTTATTGGAAATGCCGTAAGCAACATTTTTTACCATGGGCGCAACCTTGTATATATGACAGGTGAGAAGGTATCAGCTGTCAAATATTGGAATCTAATATTCAAAAACAGGGTAACTATGGCAAATTTGATGAAGCAAGTATCGATTCCTAATAAGTTGACCAAGGAAAATCGAGAAATGTCAACCATTTTGATATCTGTCAAAACCCTGCCAAACGGCAGCACTCATATTTTTCAGTTTTCAATATTTCATGATGTGTCATTTGCTAGTTTTAACCTATGTCAGGTCTAAGTTTGAAAATTGAAAAAAAAAAAAATTACAGAACTGTCAAAACCTGTCATTTGTTTTAGTAACAAAAAAAAAGATTCCAATTTGATTTTTTTTCGTTTGAAGATCTCTTATTGGTGATAAAACATTAAACAAAGCTCATAGGCATCAAATGTTGACAGCTGTCAGAATCTGACATTAGTTTTTAATTAAAAAAAAAAAAACTGAACTCAAGCTCTGTTCCAATTATTTAAGTTATGCTTATTTATTATGAAGCATAAAAAAACTTTATACACAGGTTTCAGTTGTCAAAATTTGATGTCTATGAGCTTTGCTTAATGTTTTATTACCAATAAACTACCCTAAAACAAAAAAGAACCAGATATTAATCTTTTTTCCTACTTAAATGAATGACAGGTTTTGACAGTTCTGTCATTTTTTTTTCCGATTTTTCAACACAGAATTGACACAAAATAAAACTGTCAAATGACACATCCTGAAATATTAAAAACTGGAAAATATGAGTGCTGCCGTTTGACAGGGTTTTGACAGATGTCAAAATGGTTGACATTTTTCGATTTACCTTGGTCGACTTAGTAGGAATCGATATTTTCTTCATCAAAATCTGCCATAGTTACCCTTAGTCGGGGAGTTGGCGTCGAATATATGCAAGAGTTTTCGCAAGGCTCATATTTTCAGAACGAGTAGCATTTTAGTGCTACAAAGCTAGGCTACAGTTAGCAGTTCCAGTTCCGGGACACCTGGCGCTGAGATGCGCGCAAAGGTGTATTTTTAATCAACACCTCGCAACAGTTTTCGCAAAGCTGAAAATTTGCAAAGAGCATGCGAATATAATGTAGAACCATAATTTAACAGTCAGACAAAGAAATACGGGGACACGTAGAGTCAGCGCGACTTTGAAGTGGTCAAAAAAATGACGTCACCGAAAGTGTTTTCGCATGGCTGAAATTTGGCAAGGTTACAGTAAAAACAATATATTTATTGAAAAAAACAGTCAGACACTTCTATGTCGGGACCCCGCCAGTCAGTAGTCGATTAAAATGATATAGGTGGTAGCGCGCGTCAATAGAATTTTACTCTATATATATCCATTTCGATGAATAATTTTATTTTTATAATTTAAATTATTTGGAATCGGAAACGGTAAAATAAAATTGTACATGCAGTTAAAATATTTAAAAGTTTGCGGTTAGAAAAAAGTCCGATTCGTATAAATATTACTTGACCATTTAATCAGCAGTACTGTGATAGTATATTATAGTAATTAAATAAATTCAGTTTTAATTATATTTATTGTAGCTTCATTAAATACTTATAATCGTCGCCGATTTTATAAAATACAAAAAAAAAATTCTAATCACTTAAATAGAAAAAAATTAATGGGGAAAAATTACAAAAATGAAATTCAATTTTCCAAATCACTGTCATCGTGTTCTTCACCAGTTTCTTCGTCAGAATAAAATGCTACTGCTCCATATTCTTCGACGCCCTCTGTAGTTGTGGATTCCGAATCTGCGTAAAACAAATATTCAATGATAAGTAATCACTCACATTAACAAACAAAATTTCGAATTATATCTATGAATTTATTAGCCAAAATTACCTGCAGATATTTCATCCGGTTGAATGATTACGTCCGAAATAAAATTGGGGAGCTGATCGCCTTCGTACCAATCGAAATTATACCGGCCATCAGCGAATTGCCAACCATTTAGCTCGGGCATCATGGAAGTCGGCACTTTTTCATCGGCGTGACTCCAAATATTTGAAATATACGCAGATCTTTTCATATGCTTTATTAATTCTGCCTTACATGGTGGTAAATTAGAAGCATCGATGCTTTTTGTAGCGATTTTGAAAGCGTCGCTGGTGTCATTAAACGTGTAGGCTTTATTGAAAAGTATGAAGCGAGCTTCGTTCACATTGTGTGTGTTTTTTATGCTATACAGTGAGGGGCAAGCTACTAGGTATATAGGATGTAACCTGACGAATTTGCAGGCGTCCGCATGTCAGAAAATGACAAATCGATTTAGCGCTAACCTGGCGACAACCAAGTAAAAAGTTTCTAGGGTTGTTAATAATTTTCAAAAATACGGTTGTGTTTCTCCCTGAAACCAAACGAAATGACGTCCCGGAAAATAATGAGGATCAAGAAGCCAAATAAATTATGTTGTTGGTTGTTGGCAATAGTTAGCAAAACTTCAACTATTTCGACTCGTGCGCTTGCGCAGGATATTGACTCGAGTACAAGGACGGTTAGGAGCCACAGAAAAAAAAAGTATCGTTCGTAGAAAGTAAGAAACTCCCAAAAAATTGATCCTGAGGACAACATCAGGCGAATGGATTTTTGTGAAACTGTCATTAATAAGGCAAATGAAAATCAAGATTTTCTTAGAAAAATTGTCTTTACAGATGAGTCGACATTTCAACTCCATGGTCGACATAATCCTAGTCACACCCGTTATTGGTCTAAGGAGAATTTACACAGGTATTTTGAGCTTAGAGCCCAGCGTCGTCAAAAGGTAACTGTCTGGAGCGGTTTGTGTGGATAACATATTATTGGGCCGTACTTCATGGACGCTAACTTAACTGGTCCAAAATATTTGGATCTTTTGCAACGGGCCAACGGCAGATAATTCCAGAAATTGAAAGATTATCTGGTCCTATAGATTTAATGAAATATGGTATCAATAAGATGGATGTCCAGCCCATAATACGGGTTTCATTCTGGACCATTTGAATAATACTTTTCCGAACCGTCTCATTGCTGGGTCGAGAGCTACAATACTGTGACGCTCTCCCGATCTTGCACCCAACGATTATTTTCTCTGGGGTTATTGCAAATCAAAAATGTATGGTTTTCAGGAGAATCGCGCCGTGAACCTTGAGCAGCTGCGTTTCAAAATTCGAGAAATATATCTAACTGTCACCCCTGTGATGCTAAATAATATTCGTAGAGCCTTCTATGATCGTTTAGGTCATTGTTTAGTTCAAGAAGGTTGGACTGGGACTGTTTGAACATTTGCTACATTGTAGTGCAAATGGTAATCGAGCCAGGTTTTTGGGGTAAAACTAGAATTTTTGTTTTTATTTTACTTAATTTTTTTTCGATTTTTTATGTTGAATATATTTTTAGTTTTTCCTGGATGGCTTTTTTAAAATACATGTTTTTTTTTCCATAGATTATTGTTTCGGTTCCAAAAAAAATCTATCTATACACGCCGTTTAATAATTATAAGTAAGTGAAGCTCGACGATACATCTAAAAGCACGGTCTAGATGCTACGTTTTGCATCAAGTTTTGTCTGCACAGTTCAACACGTGATCGATCAGGTATCAGTAACGTAACGTCTGGACCGGGCTTAAGTCTGTAAAATCATAAAACGTACTGATGTGAACCATGGTTTATGAACATCAAAGTCATCGAAAAAACGACAGTGGACCGACAGCGACAGGTGTTCAGACGGCTGCGGACGATCGTAAATTCGTCAAGTTGGATCCTATATACCTAGTAGCCTGCCGCTTACTGTATAGTTGGCAAACAAATTTTTCTATTTCTTTTTGAATTTCCTCTGTAAAATTATCATTCGATGAACTCAAATTTTGAAATGCATCCTGCAACGTTCTCGATGCTTTCAAGATGTTATACGGCCGTTTCTTTCCCTTTCTAAAAAAAGCCGGATTGAAATCGCATCCGGTAAACGCATGAAAAGCAGGAAGCGCTGCACATAAAGACTGACCCTTTTTTTCATAGAGCTGGGTTTCGTTGATATTTCGGTGGTTGTTACCAACTCCAACTTTCATCCAAATCTTCACATTACCTTTTAGTTTCATCATATTGCCCAGTAGAATGACCAGTATATCGGTATCGGAACACCGAATCGATATATTTGCATCATTTTCAATTTGACAAACATGATGTACAATTTTTGTGTCCGCCTCTTCATGATCTGGACATGACAACGTATCATCAATGCTAGTAATGACGAATTCATCAATTACTTCGAATTTATGACAGGAAATGTGATTGATATAGACTATTTTGTTTTCGAAGAACGGTAACATTTCCTGTTTTCCCCAATGTGTTATTAAAAAATTCACGAAAGCTTGTTTGAATTTTATATTTCGCAGTTCTCTCACGAAGTCAGCTGGTCGACATTGTTCTTCTCCAGTGATATGATAATCACCCTTGTCCGATGTGTCCCGAAGAGATGACAGTGATTTGGAAAATTGAATTTCATTTTTGTAATTTTTCCCTATTAATTTTTTTCTATTTAAGTGATTAGAATTTTTTTTTTGTATTTTATAAAATCGGCGACGATTATAAGTATTTAATGAAACTACAATAAATATAATTAAAACTGAATTTATTTAATTACTATAATATACTATCACAGTACTGCTGATTAAATGGTCAAGTAATATTTATACGAATCGGACTTTTTTCTAACCGCAAACTTTTTAATATTTTTAACTGCATGTACAATTTTATTTTACCGTTTCCGATTCCAAATAATTTAAATTATAAAAATAAAATTATTCATCGAAATGGATATATGTTGGATTTGCTGGTTCAAAATGGTACTTTCGAAAATAAAATGAACACTACTGAACAGATAGCGGACTGTATACTCTGAGCTGGTCAACTGAATGCGCAATAAAATTGTGAATGTGAATCTTACTGAACCGAACTTACTTGAACCATAGAGTGTTCATAGAATTCGGCACGGCATGGTCGGCATTGCTTATTCTATGATGGCGGCGAATCGACTCCTTCCTCGTTGTCGTTGTGTAAGATTGAACTTCGGGAGGTTGTGCGCGCGCGGCAGGAAGTCCAAACACGCACAGCTGGCTGTCAGAACGCGGATAATGAACGTTAGATCGCGCGTAATTCAAATATCAAAACGCACAATGTCAATAATTACAATGAATATCATGAACTCTACCAAACCGAAACATACCGGCGCCCTTGAAACTACCAAGTTTCAAAGTAAAACAACTATGTACATGTCTTTAAATGTATATCCGAGGCTCAAATTGGAGCTATTGCTCAAAAGGCAAGACACCAATTTTACTCACTGGGCGCTTGACATAACCACTAGCAGTTTTTATGCCTACGACACGAATTTCATTGTCATCTCCGGGAAAGGTTTCACAGATTCTACCCAATTTCCAACATAAGGGGGGCACATTATCTTCTTTAACAAGTACCATCAAACCAATCTTTATCAACTGAGGATCCTTTATCATCCATTTTGTTCTTTGCTGGAGATTGTACAAGTACTCATGCGACCATCGTTTCCAAAAGTGTGATAACATTTTCTGAATTTCCTGGTACTTTGTTAAACGATTAGTACTGCAATGATTTTAATGATGATCCGATTAAGAAATGTCCAGGTGTCAGGATTTCAAGATCATTGGGATCGTTGGAAACAGGACATAAGGGTCTAGAATTTAGAATAGACTCAATCTGAGTTAAAATTGTATACAAATGTTCATAAGTTAAATGATGATCTTTGATAGTTCTGACTAAATGGTGTTTTACTGATTTTACAGATGACTCCCACAGACCTCCAAAATTCGGCGCACGTGGGGGTATAAAATGCCATGTAATGCGATTTTCTAAAAAGTAATTTTTAACTAACTCATCATTGTTGAGGGTGTAAATTCTTTCGTACATTTCCTTAAGATGGTTATTGGCGCCAACAAAGTTGGTTCCATTATCAGAATACAAGTTCTTACAGAGACCACGCCTAGAAACGAATCTTTTAAAGGCGTTTAAAAACATATCTCTAGATAAATCTCCTACCAATTCTAAATGTATGCACTTTGTGGCACAGCAAACAAAAACACAAATGTAGGACTTAACTAATTTTCTTGACCGTAAAGTTCCGTCCTTCACTAGGATAGGACCAGCAAAATCGACACCAGTGCAAAGAAATGGTCGTGAAGGTTTCACACGACACGAAGGTAAATCACCCATTAGTGGATTGTCTGTGGATGTCTTTGATCTCAATTTAAAACATATGAAACATTGTCTGATAACCTTCTTGATTGCATTTTTACAATTCAATGGCCAGTATTTTGTACGGATGGAGGATAAGGTAATTTGTGTTCCGCCATGTAATAAGCTTTCATGTTCATTTTTAATCAACAATTCAGTAAAACGGTGGTTATGTGGTAGTATTATTGGGAATTTATGATCAAAAGTTAATTGAGAATTTTTAAGACGGCCTCCTACTCTTATGATGCCATCTTTGAGAAAAGGATTTAAAGAAATTAATTTACTCTGTCTAGATACAGTTTTTTCATTCTTTATACATTGATACTCCTGGTGAAAGGAAATTTCCTGAACATGTATTATAAGAGCATTAGTAGCTTGATCTAATTCTGCAATAGTCAGTGATCCTGTTAAAATTGGACACTGTTGTTTCTTTAATTTCAAATTAATAAAGAATCTTCTACAATAACTTGTGACTCGAATAAGCCTTTTAAAATCTGAGAAATAAGAAAATAAATGAAAATTTTCAGCATAAATGGAGACTAACGTTGCATTATAAAGCTTCTCAGAGCTAACCTCTAAATCAGTTTTGTATGTTGTACTATCATTAGGCCAATGTTTTTGATCAAGTGAAAGCCAATATGGACCGGACCACCAAGAAACTAATTGAATAAGCTCACTAGGTTTGCAACCTCGTGATATGATGTCAGCTGGATTGTGCAAAGTTGACACATATCGCCAACAATCTATTTCTGTTAAAGATTGTATTTTTGATACACGGTTTGACACAAATACTTTCCATTTATATGGTTCTTGAGATATCCATGATAGGACAATTTGTGAATCTGTCCATAGAAAGACACTGTTTGAATCTATGTTTAATTTTAGTGATTTAATAGCATTATTGACAAATTCAGATAAGAGCACAGCCCCACAAAGTTCTAATCTTGGTAATGAAACTGTCTTGATAGGAGCTACGCGTGACTTGGAACATAGCAATTGACAATATACTTTACTAAAGGAATCTATAGTTCTAAAGTAAATGCATATTCCATAAGCTGCCATTGAAGCATCAGTAAATCCATGCAATTGCAACGTAATGTAGTTTGAAAGAACTGCATGCCTAGGAACTGATATTTCATCTATAGACTTTAAATCCTGGAAAAAACTCATGAAATTGGTATGATGAGATTCAGAAATTATGTCATCCCAGTCTAATTGCAATTTCCATAATTGTTGGAGAATAATCTTTGCATTAATGAGAATTGGACTTATGAGTCCTAGTGGGTCAAATATTTGACTAATGATTGAAAGCACTGTTCTTTTGGTTAATTGAGAATTTAATTTTATATTAAATGAATATTGAAAAATGTCTTTGTTCGGATTCCAAATAATGCCAAGTGCTCGGACTGCTACGTCTGAGTTTACATTTTGATTTGAGTCTGAAAAATGAAAATTTTGCTGATGGAACTCCTTTTCATTAAACATCCATTGAGTTAAAACAAAACCTGCTGATTGTAAAATTTCAGAAATGTCTGTCTTTATTTTTAGGAGTCTTTCATGTGTATCACAACCTGATATTAAATCATCACAATAAAAGTCTGATAAAATGGTTTGACTTGCTTCGGGGAATTTGTCTTGATTATCAATGCCTGCTTGACGTAGAGCTCTTATTGCAAGGAATGAAGCGGATGATGTACCATAGGTAACAGTATTCAAATTATAATGAGAAATGTTTTGTTCAGGACTAGGACGCCATAGGATACGCTGTAGATGACGTTGTCCTGGATTTACCATTACTTGTCTGTACATCTTTGTGATATCAGCCTTCATGACATACTTGTGTTTACGAAAACGTAGTAAAATGCTTAACAAATCATCTTGCACTACAGGTCCCACACAGAGAACATCATTCAATGATAGACCGCTTGAACTTTTACAGCTGCCGTCAAAAACAACCCGTAACTTTGTCGTCTGACTACTTTCTTTGTACACCCCATGATGAGGTAAATAATATTTTATATCTACATCATTTTTAATTTGTGAATCAGATAACTTGGTCATGTGACCTAAAGCTTCATATTCTAACATAAATTGTCTATATAATAGACCTAAACCTGGATTTTGAATCAATTTCTGTTCAATATTTAGAAAACGTTTCTTTGCTGTGTCAAAATTATCATTTAATTTGATATAATTTTCTTTTAATGGCAACGTAATTTCAAAACGCCCTGTTTTATCTCTAGTATGTGTACTTAAAAAATGATTTTCACAAAACTGTTCTTCTTTACTTAAAAATGGCGCACTGATCTGACCATTTTCAATCTCCCAAAACTTTCTTAATAAAAACTGAACTTGTGCATTGCTAGGATTGGCAACTGTCATAAAGCACAGAGAGTTTGGGATATTTAAACTTGGTTTAATAGAATTGACCTGCAAAGGTCCTGCGATTATCCAGCCAAGAGCTGTTTCTGTGAGAGTTGGCATATTTTTTCCTAGATTTATTTGCTTCCCTGTCTCCTAGTAAAATGTCTACATCTTGAGGTAAATGAAATTGCCGATCTGCTAATATAATATTTTTTGGAATATTTAATTTAGAAACATTGATAGATAAAGTTGTTTGTGGAATTTGACCTGTTATTTTATCTATTAATAGAAATGGTAATGATTTAGTGAATTTATTGTACATTGAATGAATTTTGACTTCTATACCTTCGTTGATTTTAGTTTGAGTTTGTCCGATTCCTATAATCGGATAATTAACTTTACTTGTATTAACTTGCAGCCTTTTGGCTAACTTTGTAGTTATAAAATTGGTCTGAGAACCTCCATCGAGCAAGGCTCTACTTACTTTGAAGTTTCCTGAATTATTTTCAATATAAATGTTAGCTGTTCCCAGCAAAATGTGAACATTATCATTGGATTTAAAAATGGATTGATTATTGATACTAGAATGAGCAGAAAACAATTCATTAGACTGACTCTGAACTGAATCTTGAACATCAAAACTGTGATCTTGAGCATGAACATTATTATTTTGAAAATTGTCATTGTTAAATTGAAAAATATTGTCATTAATTTGAGAAAAATTACTTTGATTTGGTCGAGAATCAAAAACACTAGGCATTGGACTTTGTGAAACATGTTGAACTTTTGAATTGTTTTGATTTTCAGAGAACTTTACAGTTGGCTCCTTTTGAGTTGAAAAATTACCATCAATATGTAATAAAGTGTTGTGCCTTAAATTACATTTTTTGCACTGGCCTGTATATTCATAGTTATGACTTGATCTTAGACAATTCTTACAAATATTTAATCTTTTGACTTCTTTCATACGGTTTTGAACTGAAAGATTTAGAAATTTTTCGCATGCATAAAGGCAATGATTTTCTCTGCAATAAAAACATTTGATACCTCCAGTTGACAAATGAGAATATTGTGAATTTGGATTTTAAGTTTTTGTCTAATGTAAGAATTATTATTTGAAGAATTATTATTTTGTACAGTTTCTAAGAACTGGCATCGGCTGTCTAAAAAGTCTGTAAATTCATTGAACTTTGGCATAGAGGTATGATCCTTAATTAAATTTTCCCATTCTCGTCTGCTAAAGTAATCAAGTTTAGAAACTAACAGGTAAATTAAAATCGAATCCCATTGTTCTACTGATTCTCCCAAATTTTTTAAGGAACGATAATCTTTCATCAATGTATCAGAAAAGTGTCTTAAAGCAATGGAATTTTCCTTCGGAATGTTTTCTAACTCGAATAGTGACTTTATGTGACAATTAATAATTACTCTCTTGTTTTGAAATCTCTTTTTCAATAAGTCCCATGCAATGTCATAATTTAAATCAGTTATTTCAAGTGATTGAACTACTTTAAGAGCATCACCCCGTAAGTATGATTTTAAATAATAAAATTTTTGTACTTTGGTCAATGTTTGATTCTGATGAACAAGAGAATCAAAAGTGTCATAAAATTGCATAAATTCACTGAATGAACCACTAAATTCTGCGATCTTTATAGGTGGGAGTTGTACATTGGGCAATCGTAAGTTTGAAGGCAAGGATGTCCCACATTGAACATTTTGAACTGGTGATGGAGTTTGAACTGGACTTTAAACTGGAGTATTTACCTTTCTATGGTTATTAATAATATCTTGAGCTGAAGAAACAGTGCTATAAAAAGCTTCTTCGAATGTAACCCTTTCTTGTAATTGTTTATCATCATTGTTAGTTAATAATTCAATTTGACTTTGAACAGAATCAAAATTATTAAAATATGATTCGATTGTTGATAATCTTTTTTCCAATTCTGTTGCCGACTTGTTTGCAATATAAAAAGCGTTTACAAATGAACTAAATCGCGTTAAATGTGATTTTATCTGCCCAAGATGAAAAACTAATTGTTTTAACTTGTCTTGAAATTGTTCCTCTAGTTCGTTGTCACTAGGAGGAGCCATCTTGCAAAATATGTGTAAAAATAAACTTGTGAACACAAAAAGGAATATTTTTGATACTTGTTTCAAACACCTTTAACAAATGAACCTTGTGAATACGTAGATAATGTGCAAATTAATTATTGAACAAATTGAGTCTACCTGTTGTGATTTATATGGGAATAGGAAAATGATCATGGAACGGACTTACATTGATTTAAATCCTTCCTGTTGCCTTGTTTTCCTCCTTGGAGCACTAAACACTTTTATTTTGATCGATTGAATGTCAAATGTACGCATGGATACGCGGTACACGATATTTTTCGAAAATAATCCGGTGAGAAGTGACCAAATGTTAGATTTGCTGGTTCAAAATGGTACTTTCGAAAATAAAATGAACACTACTGAACAGATAGCGGACTGTATACTAGTAAAATGACCTCTGAGCTGGTCAACTGAATGCGCAATAAAATTGTGAATGTGAATCTTACTGAACCGAACTTACTTGAAACATAGAGTGTTCATAGAATTCGGCACGGCATGGTCGGCATTGCTTATTCTATGATGGCGGCGAATCGACTCCTTCCTCGTTGTCGTTGTGTAAGATTGAACTTCGGGAGGTTGTGCGCGCGCGGCAGGAAGTCCAAACGCGCACAGCTGGCTGTCAGAACGCGGATAATGAACGTTAGATCGCGCGTAATTCAAATATCAAAACGCACAATGTCAATAATTACAATGAATATCATGAACTCTACCAAACCGAAACAATATATATAGAGTAAAATTCTATTGACGCGCGCTACCACCTATATCACTTTAATCGACTACTGACTGGCGGGGTCCCGACATAGAAGTGTCTGACTGTTTTTTTCAATAAATATATTGTTTTACATTACATACATTATATTCGCATGCTCTTTGCAAATTTTCAGCTTTGCGAAAACTGTTGCGAGGTGTTGATTAAAAATACACCTTTGCGCGCATCTCAGCGCCAGGTGTCCCGGAACTGGAACTGCTGACTGTAGCCTAGCTTTGTAGCACTAAAATGCTACTCATTCTGAAAATATGAGCCTTGCGAAAACTCTTGCATATTTTCGACGCTAGCTCCTGGACTACCTGCTTTTGAATATGAAATTCCAATATTTGACAGCTAACCACGCCTCACCTATCATATATACAAGGTTGCGCCCAGGGTAAAAAATGTTGCTTACAACATTTCTAATAACATTCAAATTTCATCCAAATATCACGGGTAACCAATTTCCGTTTAAATATTGCGAGGTCCTTTCAAATAAAGTAAGCAGCAGATGAAGTGGGACACCCAAAAAATTGCCTTATTTTGACTTGCTATAACTTCTACATTTTTTTGCCGATCTTGGATTGTGAGCCACTGTTACAAAGCGCCATCTTTGGTCCATGCGTCAGTGTCGTCGTACATTTTTAAAAAAATTCCTTCTCCCTATACAGGGTGTGAATGTAAGGCGGCGAAAAATTTTCATTTTTTGGCGAAGAATATGGGAAAGATGGGGGGGGTCCGATAAAGTTCTTTCTGATGTTGGGTGAATCACTGGGTCAACACCTCGGGACGTCTTTGCCATTTTTTCGATACATCGCGTTGCTATAGAAATATGGCCATTTTATGGTATTTCGTTTTTCTCTGAACAATAACAGATTCCGTCTAAATTGCATCAAGGAATGACTTGTATTGAAAATGGCAACCCCAGCGGCGTGCAGAAGGGGGTCTATGAAATTATAATAAATAAAATCGATTTATTTGAAATTTTTAACGGTTTTGTTAAGCGTTACAGTTTAAAAGGTGTTATAAATAACTGTGATGAGTTTGATTTTGAGATTCAGAGGCGTTTGGTGAAAAAAAAAACAGCATTTTTCATTTTCTTCCATTTTATTTAATGTTAACGTGATACGAACAAACCTTGTAAAGCATTGCCATCATGTAATGCATTTTCTGTCAAAATTTGAATTGCCATGGTCCAAATGGCGCGACTTACGAGTGCTGATGTAGAGAATATTTTAATATTGCAGTAGAGAAATCATACAATTAGAGAGATTTCTGACTTACTTAATGTCAATAAATCGTCCGTGCGGGAAGAGCGTTGCAAAGAGAAGCTAACAACGGTACTGCTGCTTACCGACACGGTGGAGGATCTCAAAAAAGAATAAATCCTCGTCAGGATCGACTAGTAGTACGTACTGCGGTTGGAAATAGAGTTTGGACTGCCAAGAGAATCCAAGCATCTGCAGTTGAATGTTCCAGCAGACACCATTAGAAGGCGCCTACATGATCAGGGATTAAATGCTCGCCGTCGGGCAAAGTCCCACTTTGTACGAACATTTATCAGGCGCACAGAAAAAGATGGGCCCAGGAATACCTGAATTGGGATTTTAGGTGGAGAGACTGTCTTTTCGTTGATGAATACCGTTTCAACCCGTACAATTCCGACGGCCGATTGCTAACTTGGTGGAGATGGGGAGATTTTTACAAGAAATCTTGCGTTCCCAAGTTGCATTTGGCGGTGGAGGATGGACAGTTTGGGGGGTATTCAACACAACGGAAGGATAAAACTCGTAGCGGCAATATTACCGGCCAAGTCTACCTGAATGAATCTCTGATTCCGCAAGTTCTCCCACATGCTCGAAATTATGGCGGGGGTTTTGTTCTTGTTAGACGATAATGCTCGGCCTGCAATGGCAAAATCTCAATCGTACCGAATTGCCTCCTAGATCCTCAGACATGAATCCGATTGAGCACGTCTGGAGCTGGATGAAGTTACAGCTTTCTCGGGGAGAACGTCAGCCAAAAACTCTAGACGATCTCGAGGAGATGATTCTGGAGCTCTGGAAGTCAGTTCCTATGGAGCCAGTGGCGGCTCGTGGTATAACATATTGGGGGTGCACATAATTTGTAATTCATAATAAATGCCGAAAGGGGGATGCCCGCCGCAGGTGCCGCCGGAGGCGCGAAATTTCTCGGGGTGCCACGCCCAGAAGTGTTTATTTTAGGCCTTTAAAAAAATAATTTATTGTAAGTGATCGTATGAGTTATGTGATGTGTTTACCTACCAATAATTAAAAATATTGTTAAGGGATTTCATATCTACCCTACAAAACAACCAACTAAGCTCAATTTAATACTTTTTTCGGTCTATCAAATCGTGGAAATTGAAGGATCTTATATCAATAAACTAGAAATTAAGTAACAAAGTAACTTACCTCGCTGAGTACATCGTCCTGGTCTAACAATTGTTTTTATACATAAATGTATTATAGTTTTCAATTTCACAATTCTCACAGACACGTTTTGTATTGAAAGATAAGAGTAAGATGTGATTTTGAGTTTTGATGTTTTTTAATTTTTTCGGATAAATGTACTAAATCTTTAACGCCGGATTTTGTCCATTCTGATGCTTCATCGCTTCCAAATAACAAACAGGGAAAACAGTAAAGACTATTACTAACATCACAACCGCACAACCAGTCAGTTTTTTCGTAAGTTTCCATTTTAAAAGTTCGTTTATAATCACGACTTTTGCATTTTGTTATATTGGTGATTATTAAATTTGGCTTTGGACGGCCGACACATTTGATTTGGATTTTTTCCTCCAAAGAAAGCGAAGAAAATTTAATTGTTTTTAAATATTGCACGCTAAGGCTATCGGGGTTCAGAAATCCCGCCATTCTACACACAGTTTTCAGTTAAATCGCGCTCGAAATCGAAATAAATATAAAACAACAGCTTCCGATCCCAAAGTGCACTGACTACATGTGCACACCAGCCAGCTTAAAACATCGAACGTCGCTAGACCTTCGCGGGGAACAAAGAGTGCGGGGGGGCATAGTTCCACCAATTGGATTTAATATTGAAATGTGCAGTGAACGGGGCTATCAGGCGACGCGGTGGACGCTGTGATTCCAGCGTTGCCGGTTGCGTTTGTTTTGCTGGCGCATTTGGCCACTAATTTTTTAAATTAATACTTTACAGGTAGAATGTTAAAATTTGAAGAATGATAAAATTAAATTTAAAGTTGTTTGATATTAATTTGGGAGTGCACGTGCACATGTGCTCTTATGGAGGAACCGCCACTGTATGGAGCTAATTAATCGCTTAATTCTGAGCATGCCAAGGCGGTGTCAGGTAGTGATTCAGGCTAGAGGAGGACCAATGCCTTACTAAATAAAAATAATTAACTATTGTATTAGCTTTTTATGTAAAAATGCATAATAAAGTCTAAAAAAATGGGGAAAAAATGTTTTTCTATACTGAACGCCTCTGGATATCAAAATCAAACTCATCACAATTATTCATAACACTTTTTAAATTTTAACGCTTAACAAAACTCAAAAATTTCAGATAAAATCGATTTTTTTTATTTTAATTTCATAAACCCCCTTTTGCACGCCGCTGGTGTTGACCATTTTCTATACAAGTCATTCCTTGATGCAATTTAGACGGAATCTGTTATTGTTCAATTAAAGAATCGCTAATTTCAAGAGGAAAACTAAATTCCATAAAATGGCCATATTTCCATAGTAACGCAGTGTATCGAAAAAATGGCAAAGACGTCCCGAGGTATTGACCCAGTGATTCACCCAGCATCAGAAAGAACTTTATCGGATCCCCCATCTTTCTCATATTCTTCGACAAAAAATCGAAATTTTTCGCCACCTTACATTCACACCCTGTATAAGGAGAAGGATTTAAAAAAAAAAATGTACGACGACACTGACGCATAGACCAAAGATGGCGCTTTGTTACAGTGGTTCACAATCCAAGATCGGCAAAAAAATGTAGAAGTTATAGCAAGTCAAAATTAGGCAATTTTTCGGGTGTCCCACTTCATCTGCTGCTTAGTTTAGTTTGATATAAATTCTTTTGAAAAATATATTTTAAAGAATTTTTAGTTCTGTAAATTTTCACTGAATTTTGCATACAAATGTCGGAAAAACATGTAACTCTCCTGATATAGGTAACTTACGAGAAATAGGAATGTATCTGTTTAAGCTGGAAATATATTCATGGACATTATCGTAATCCTATTTTAATCTAATCCATGAAGTTACCACGGAGAAAAGAAAAAGGAAGTATTTTTTGGATAGGTAATGGAAATGTCCACAAAGGAGTTTTATCCAGGTTTGGTAGATGTATTCCTATTTCTCATTTAATGAAAGAATTTCCTGCCTGAAGACAATATACTACAAGTTTCTACTTACTTTCTTCAGGAGTTGAGCCAGCAAATCGTTCTCTGGCTCTTCATCAGTAACAGTAGCATCGCTGTCCCAGTTTGTTGCAAGTTTGCGCTTTTTTTCCACGGGAACATCTGATGTCACTGAAGTGGTTGGCGGTACTATGATGGACGATGAACCGAGATTAAGACCAATCAGTTTTTTCTTCGCGGGAACATGTGGCTTGGGAATTTCTGATACAGTAGCGGGTATTTTTGGTTTAGAAAATTTCGCTAAAGCAGTTGGCTGTACAAATATTGGCGGTGGAGCTAGAAAATGACCAATCAGCTTCTTTTTAATTAAGTTTTTTTCCTCCAATTTTGCTGTGTAAGTGGTTTCGAGGTTTTTCATTTTTTCTTCAATTTCTTTTTTGGTCGTATTGATAAACGTGATTTTCTGCTTTTTGACGTTCACCTTTTGATGTTCTTCTTCCAGTTGGAGCTTTATTTGCGCCTCTTTATTATGCAGATTTGTGAGTTTTTCCATTAATAACGTGAGTTTTTTTTCATTTTCTTGGATCTCCTGCAAATTCGTTTCTTCCAATGAGAGAATTTTCAATTTCTTTTCTTCAGTTTCATCGTTTATTTCTTCATTAGCTTTCAGTATAGCCACTTCTGTTTCCGAATATTTTTTTTGTAGAGCAGCTTTATTTTCTGCTAAAGTAGCCTTAAGTTTGTATAATTCATCATATTGCGCAGTAGTCTCTGAATCTTTAATGTTTAAGAGATATATTTGGTCTTTCACGGCGTTAAGCTCCATCGTCAATTTTTCGATTTTCAGTATAGTGTTTTTGATTTTTCTGTCTTCATCTTCTACCGACTAAAAACAAGTAAAATTGCAACTTTGGATTTCTATTGTCTAAATTTAGTTTTAAGACACGCATTTCAATTCGTACTGGATAACTGACCGTTATCAAGTAAATAAAGATCAGTGATTCAGTACAACGGACTATTTTTCTACGGTTTCGCAAGTCTGCAAAATCAAGAACAACATTTCAATTTTCGTACCACTTTCGCTGCGATATTCTGTTGGTGTAAAATAATATTTAACTAAATTTTATTATTGAAAAGTATTGAAAAACGTGGAAATAAACCGGAGGTGGTTGATGCTCGGATAATCAGAAAAAAAACTAACTGATTTTTCACGCAACATGAATTGTATTCTTACTATTCCTGTAATCAGGTAAATAATTGATTTTACTATTTACTCATTTAGTTTTGTCTTTTCCTCCAGTATAGGCTGTGCCATGCTGACGCCTTTCTGGTCCTATTGAAGGGTCTAGTAAATGGATAGAGTATTACTCAAAGTATGACGGAATTTAATCAGTGTTGCCAGAGGTGGTACAATTGTACCAGGTTTGGTACCTTTCTTTTTGAAAAAGTACGACGCTGGTACGACGTTGGTATATTTGGTACAATTTTCAATTTTTTTATTTTTCCCAAATTCTCAGAGTCAGCCTTTTGCCTACTTAGTATAATATCGATGTTCTAATTAACTTGTATTTCTATTTCCAAATTAGATGTAACAATAATTTTTGATTCGTAAATAGTTGGCGTCACCAATGTAACACGTAACACTCGTTTCGTGGTTTTTGGATGACGTAGTTTGTGTTTAGTTTAGGTTTTCGGCAGAAAATAAAGAAAACTCAAAGCCTCGTACTTTAAATCGGTTTTCCTGATCGGAAAAGCGAAAAATCCAAAGAAAAACCATTAAAAAATGACATTCCGAAGCCTACTTGATGAAACTTAAGTTTTTGTTATAGTCCAGGAGCTGGCGTCGAAAATATGCAAGAGTTTTCGCAAGGCTCATATTTTCAGAATGAGTAGTATTTTAGTGCTACAAAGCTAGGCTACAGTCAGCAGTTCCAGTTCCGGGACACCTGGCGCTGAGATGCGCGCAAAGGTGTATTTTTAATCAACACCTCGCAACAGTTTTCGCAAAGCTGAAAATTTGCAAAGAGCATGCGAATATAATGTAGAACCATAATTTAACAGTCAGACAAAGAAATACGGGGACACGTAGAGTCAGCGCGACTTTGAAGTGGTCAAAAAAATGACGTCACCGAAAGTGTTTTCGCATGGCTGAAATTTGGCAAGGTAATAGTAAAAACAATATATTTATTGAAAAAAACAGTCAGACACTTCTATGTCGGGACCCCGCCAGTCAGCAGTCGATTAAAGTGATATAGGTGGTAGCGCGCGTCAATAGGCATATAACCATGTCGAATAATAATTTCACCAAAAGTGTTTTCGCATAGCTGAAATTTGGCAAGGTAATAGTAAAAACAATATATTTATTGAAAAAAACAGTCAGACACTTCTATGTCGGGACCCCGCCAGTCAGCAGTCGATTAGAGTGATATAGGTGGTAGTGCGCGTCAATAGGCATATATCCATGTCGAATAATAATTTCACCAAAAGTGTTTTCGCATAGCTGAAATTTGGCAAGGTAATAGTAAAAACAATATATTTATTGAAGAAAACAGTCAGACACTTCTATGTTGGGACTCCCTCAGTCAGCAGTCGATTAAAGTGATATAGGTGGTAGCGCGCGTCAATAGAATTTTACTCTATATATATCCATTTCGATGAATAATTTTATTTCTATAATTTAAATTATTTGGAATCGGAAACGGTAAAATACATTTTTTTTTCTCTTAATGAGTAAGTGTAAACCTGTAAGTTGCAAGCGTAAGCGCGTATACTTGAATAAGGCGTATATGCATTCGAATTCGGAAACTTCATTATGGTACTGTTAGGTCGAGATTAGGGGAAGGGAAGCGGCAGATGTGATTAGAATTTTTTTTTTGTATTTTATAAAATCGGCGACGATTATAAGTATTTAATGAAACTTACTATAGGTATACTATCACAGTACTGCTGATTAAATGGTCAAGTAATATTTATACGAATCGGGCTTTTTTCTAACCGCAAACTTTTTAACTGCATGTACAATTTTATTTTACCGTTTCCGATTCCAAATAATTTAAATTATAAAAATAAAATTATTCATCGAAATGGATATTATATATAGAGTAAAATTCTATTCTATTCTATTCATTTTAATCGACTGCTGACTGAGGGAGTCCCGACATAGGAGTGTCTGACTGTTTTTTTCAATAAATATATTGTTTTTACTATTACCTTGCCAAATTTCAGCTATGCGAAAACACTTTTGGTGAAATTATTATTCGACATGGATATATGCCTATTGACGCGCGCTACCACCTATATCACTCTAATCGACTGCTGACTGGCGGGGTCTCGACATAGAAGTGTCTGACTGTTTTTTTTCAATAAATATATTGTTTTTACTATTACCTTGCCAAATTTCAGCTATGCGAAAACGCTTTTGGTGAAATTATTATTCGACATGGATATATGCCTATTGACGCGCGCTACCACCTATATCACTCTAATCGACTGCTGACTGGCGGGGTCTCGACATAGAAGTGTCTGACTGTTTTTTTCAATAAATATATTGTTTTTACTATTACCTTGCCAAATTTCAGCTATGCGAAAACGCTTTTGGTGAAATTATTTTTCGACATGGATATATGCCTATTGACGCGCGCTACCACCTATATCACTCTAATCGACTGCTGACTGGCGGGGGTCCCGACATAGAAGTGTCTGACTGTTTTTTTCAATAAATATATTGTTTTTACTATTACCTTGCCAAATTTCAGCCATGCGAAAACACTTTCGGTGACATCATTTTTTTGACCACTTCAAAGTCGCGCTGACTCTACGTGTCCCCGTATTTCTTTGTCTGACTGTTAAATTATGGTTCTACATTATATTCGCATGCTCTTTGCTAATTTTCAGCTTTGCGAAAACTGTTGCGAGGTGTTGATTAAAAATACACCTTTGCACGCATCTCAGCGCCAGGTGTCCCGGAACTGGAACTGCTGACTGTAGCCTAGCTTTGTAGTACTAAAATGCTACTCATTCTGAAAATATGAGCCTTGCGAAAACTCTTGCATATTTTCGACGCCAGCTCCCCGACTATTACTTACCCTGTTGAAAAACTCGAAATTTTTGATACAAAATAAAGGAAACTCAAAGCCTCGTACTTTAAATCGATTTTTCCGATCAAAAACAGCCCGGAAAAGTGGAAAATTCAAGGAAAAACTGTATAAAAATGTAAACACGTCAAATGAAAATGGCCGACTGTCAAAAATGACAAATTATATTTATTACAAACAAGGCCTCCTTGATTGAAGTTAGCCACAAACGGTGTTGCCACATCAAAAGCATTTTAAATGGGATTTTGCTAATTATGGCATTTAAAAGTGAAATTTTTGCTAGAAAATGAAGAACACTGAAAGTCTCATATGTTAAATCGCTTTTTTCCATTAAAAATCCCCGGAAAAGTCGAAAATTCGAGGAAAAACTGGCAAAAAATTACAAGACGTCACTTCAAAATGGCCGACTAAAAGCAATATTGCCACATTACATCTCGGAAAACAAAAATAACATTTTAAATGGGTTTTTTGTTTAAAATTCAATTTAATAAATAATTAAAATTCCCTAGATAAAGCATAGGAAACTTGTTTTTAATTTAATTTCAATGAAAATGATATCACAAGGTTTATTTGTTGATTATAGTGAGTAAGACAAAGACAACGATACAGTAGTATATGTTTGCAAAAACCACCGTTTTCTGAAAAAAGTAAAAATTTTGAGAAAACACAAGAAAACTAACATTCCAAAGTCAACTTAATAAAAATAAAGTTTTTGAATATTCCCGGCTCTTTGATTGGGTGCTAAAAATCGCATTTTGAATATTCCCAGTTTTTGATTGGCTCCAAATTATCCGCTGACCAATAGAATTATAAACTGGGCCCCGTGATTAAAATAACTCAGGCCCTTCGGGCTCTCGTATAATTAATAGTTTTCCTGATCGAAACCGGCCTGGAAAAGTGGAAAATTCGAGGAGAAACTATACCTTTTCCAATTGTATTTCAGAAGGGGTCAAATGTATTTCAGAATAGCCAAATGTATTTCAGAAAGCGTCAAATGTATTTCAGAATAGTTAAATGTATTTCAGAAAGCGTCAAATGTATTTCGGAATAGTTAGAATGTATTTCAGAATAGTTAAATGTATTTCAGTAAGCGTTAAATGAATTTCAGAATAGTTAAATGCTACTATTAAGCTTGTATTGGGTCAGTCCGGTTAATGTAGGAAAAACTGCACAGACATATAGGTAGGTGAGTTTTTGTATCGCCTCCCTTCTGAATTATTTCTGCCGAATTTTCACTTTCTGAAATACTTTGGGCTATTCTGAAATACATTTAACGCTTTCTGAAATACATTTAACTATTCTGAAATACATTTAACGCTTTCTGAAATACATTTAACGCTTTCTGAAATACATTTGGTTATTCTGAAATACATTTATCACTTTCTGAAATACATTTGACACTTTCTGAAATACAATTGGAAAAGGTGTAGATAAAAACATTCGAAAATGTGTAATATTCCGAGAAATTAGACCCGTAAATCACAATATCTTTACTGTAAAAATTAAATAATTATCAAATTATCAAAAACTTAATTTCCGGTATTTTTAAGTCAGTATCGATAAATTAAAATGAAACAAATTAACGCTAACATATTTCGACACCCAGCGTGATGTCATCCAACAGCCGATCAATGAACTTTTTTTAGCGAGGCCATCGCGTACCTAATTAAATCGAATGATTTATGGCATTCTTGAACCAATAATGTTTTGAACTCGATAAATTAGGATATTGCGACATAATTATTCGATTTAAACTAATAAAATGACACAAATTTCAAGGAAATTGCATCATCTTAATTATCATGTACACAGAAATTTCGGACGGGAATCAAAAAATATAAATACCGCGGTTTTAGAAGTGGAAGGCAGTTGCTAATTAAGTTGTCAGTTGAGAGATGAGTTCGCAGTTCTGTCCAGTTTGAGTTAAAATCTACAGTACCTAAAGTATCAGTCCGGAAAGTTTCTTGTATTGCCTCGGTAACAGTTTTTGGAAAAGTAGCGGAAAAATTTTGGAAAAAAGAACAGTTAAATTCGTCAACATTTATGTGTGTGCTAGCTAAAAATTTCGAGTAATTAATTAAGTAATTTTACGTGTGCAAAAATTAAATGTAAGTACTATAATGTTTAATAATTTTCTGACTTTTATCAATGATTCTGAATGATAAGAAGTGAATAAGCAAATGACTTTCAATGCCTAAAAACTTGAGTGATTTTCCTAGTAAAACTTTTGACTTTATAAAAGATGAATGACTATAAAGTGAAATATCAATAGAACATTATTGCATAACTTTAATTGCTTTCAGATATAATGATATTCTAATTTAATTGTGCAAAGAAAATATGAAGGGATCTTATAATGCACTTAACAATATACAATTTTGAGTTGGAATTATGAATTAAACAGTTGAATTTATAAGCTAGGTATAGGAATCCGAAAATAGAATTTATTCTGATTAAATAAACTATCAAATGGAATAGGAAATTTTGAAAGGAGAACTGATGTACATGAAATAGAAATTGTTGTCTTAAAATAATGGAAAGTTGTTAAAGGAAACTTATAATAGAATTTGTTCTGATTAAATAAACTATTGAATGGAATAGGAAATTTTGAAAAGAAACTTGATGTTCATGAAAAAGAATTGTCTTAAAATATTGGAAAATTGTTGTTCATGAAATGAATTTTGAATTAGGATTTTTATTTTTTGAGTAGAAATTATTGTAAGGTTTTAGAAGAATAAGTTAGTAATACCTCTATTGATAAACAAATAGGTAATTATTTTGGGTTTTCATAAGCAGTCAGTAAAGGACTTAGAAATTTTAAAGAATTTACAGAAATAGGTGAAGGGTAGTTAATAGGAATGAATCGGAAGTGCCGAAATGAGTTAACTTATAAGTTATTAGGAATAGTAGGAATAGGGCGTTTCTTATTTAGTAGGGATATTTCAGTGGTCCGTAATAATAACAATTTTAGAACGGATATGAAGTAATTGAATTTATAGAAATAGATGAGGCTGTCAGAATTGGAAGGTATTTGGCTGATAAAAAATTTTGGTTTTATGTATAATAAAATATAATTTAGTACACCTCTCTCTCTCTTGCAAATAGACCCTTCCACAGATTTTAGGTAGCAGCTCCAAGTAAATAAACACCATCAATATAACGCTCGCCATTCACCATCTAACTAATTACATAGAGTTGGGGCGTTTTGCTACAAATGGCCGACTGTCTAAAATGCCAAATGACATTACATTACAAAACCTATTTGAACAAAAGCGATGTTGCCATAATTAAAATCTCAAACATAATGTTTTTCCAGATTTTAGTGAGTAAAACAAAGAGGATAAGGTAGGATACATTAGTAAAAAACCAAAAGCGATTATAAATGAGTAAGACAAAGAGCGAGATAAAGTAGGAAACAATTTAAATGATCAGTTGGTCGAGCCAAACTATCATCAGAGTAAATTTTTGATTGTTCCCGGTTCAAACACTTGAAATAATTACTCAATTTTTTTTTGACAACTGACAAGCCTACATACAATATTATGGCTGTTGACAATTGACGAGTTAATTTTCAGGACCACCTACGATTGTTATGACTTTTTTTGTCAATTGACGGCCTTGTGATTCAGATTGAGGCTTACAATAGCAACGTTGCCACATTTTAAAGGTAATTTTGAAGCAAATTGTAAATGTAAAACGTTGACAAGTGGAAATTGACATTAAGAAATAATTGTTATAATGTTGTAGGCTGATTGAAATTTTTAACTTTTGGCAACACTGTAACGCTGAGGATTGGAATGACTGATTTTTTTTTTTTTAAACATGAGCCCGAAGGGCGAGAATGTTTTCAATATTGAGCCCACAGTACTTCAGTTTCCTTTTGTAAAGTTGAATAATTTCAGTTATTAAACAATAATTTTAATGTACCTAACTTCGATTTGTCAGGAAAACGGTAGTTCAATAATGTTTAAAACTAGAATCAATTTTGCTGATTTATCAAAGACCTAATGTTGAAGAAACGAATAAAATCAGAAACTGAGACAGTATCCTCTCAACCTTCAAGAAAGTACAAGTATGTAATGCCAATCCAAAATTTATTCGGCTGACATAAATTCCTTTCAACAGCGTAGTTCAATATCTAGGAGCCCAAAGCAATCTCCAGGCGGTACCAAGGAAAACTCCTCTAATTTTGATTTGAAACAAGTAGATTTCACCGAGGATTTCACTCAGGTATTTACTGACCCAAGTAAAAAATTCGCCCACACTTGAACTGAACACACTAAACATCCTTTCAAGCATTCTCTTCCATTTTAAATCGTATTACACACAGATTTTCTATAAACGAATAATGGAAAAACAGATTTTTACAAGAAATTGGTGTTTTTATACAACAGCGACATACAGACAACCTTGAAATTTGTAGAAAAGAAAGAAGTCACACCCTTGAATTTGGTAGAAGATAAAAGAAGAGAGGAAAATCAAGAAATCCTAGAAACATAGTTCAAAATCGACGAAATAGAAGTGAAAATAAGACAGATAAGATATACCAGTTTGGACAAGGAGGAGAGCAGCAGAAGACTTATAAAACTACTTCTGCCGAGGACATGGTGTTGAATCCCAATATTGAAACTAAAATAAAATGCAACCTTAATTTTCCGAAAGAGAAAACTGGCAGCATACGAGTCTGATAGAAAATGACAAATTTTTGAGACGAAGAGGGATCTTCACTACAAATCCAGTTTATTGACGAAGTGCCTTTGCCTTTTATTGAATTAGTTACAAAGGGTTATCAAAAAGTGTAGATTTTCAAGGGAACAACTATAGGTCAGTTAGAGGAGGATGGTCTCCTGCGAATAATGGACCCACCCACGTTTTATTTGGATAATAAGGAAGACGAATACATTATCACCATTATAGTGACCATGAAATTGACCACATGAAAGATCCAATAAAAAACAAGCTCACCAACCTCTTACTTAAATATTTGGATATTCATGGGCAAAACGGATTTAGTCGAACATAAAATTGATGTTGGAAACGCCGAACCAATAAAAATCAAAACCTACAGAGTGTCACAAAAGGAGAGAGACTTAATATACCAACAAATAGCAGAAATGTCAAGATTTGGAGTGATCAGACCCAGCCATTCACCTTGGGCTAGTCCTGTTGGGTTAGTTAAAAAGAAATCTGGAAAAACACGGTTCTGGGTAGACTAAAGACGCTTGAATGAAGTCACGAGAAAATCATTTTACAACATTCCCAACATTGACGACATTCTGACATATTTGGGGAAAACCTCTATGGGGAAAACCAAATACTTTTCATCCCTCATACTGTTCTCAGGTTTTTGGCAAGTACGAATAAATGAAGACTCTAACACTGTTCTCCAAGCGCAGGGTCATGGACTCTGGGAATTAAATTATATGAGTTTTGGCTTGTGTAACGCGCCAGCAACTTTTCAATAATTAGCGGACATGGTTTTTGAAGGATTAAAATGCAGGGAATTGTTGATTTATATGGATGACATTATTGTGTTCTCTGCCGACAAAACTTTTTCTCTTTTAATAACCAAATAATATTGGTCAGTCTGGCAACAACGTCGATACAATTTTTGGCTTCATAAAATTTTGTTCAAATTGCACCACTGGTTTCAGAGATAATGGACCATCCCGTTACTTTTCGCACACTCTGTATATAATAAAATGTGACAAGATTAGGGCGTGGCACGTCAAAAAAATTTTCGTCTGTGGCGAAACTTTATTTTTCCCTCTCATTCACTACCTCCCGCTTTTCAATTTTGAAAATCTGGCATTCCTAATCTGCGCTCTACAGTAGTACAAGACCAACTTAATGGTCTTGCTCTTTTATATACAAGATGTCCGGAAAACAGCGTAAAAACTTTTCCAACATGATGGAGGACCTTGGTTGTCAGATCAATTTTTCCTGTTGTAATTTAAAAAATTTGAAATTTTTATAATGCGTTTTAAAAGCTAACAACAAATTTTTATAAACCATTATCTATAAATCAACGAAAGATACCTAACACCAAGTCTAACACTTCCCCATTCACTTCTTCATACTACCAAAAATAGTCCAGGGTTATTCGAACGATCCCCTATTATGTAGTGTAGTGGAGATCCTTTACGCTATTTCCTGGACACCCTGTATACACCGAAATATTGATCTATGGTTGAACCAAATCCAAGCGGCAGTAATGACATATCTGGTGATTTTCATTACAACCTATCAAATATCCTCTATCCAGGTAGGGCGTTTCAACTTTCAACCAATAGGAAGGCTGGTGTATTTTACACGGTTCTTAGCTTATCCTTATCTATGATTTTGGCCGTACAATGAGATACCGCACGAAAGCGAGTCGGATGGCGCTTACCGTATTGAATAATGTTAATGTTTCAGTGTTAATGAATGCTGCCTGCATCACGCTATCATTTCTCATGGCTGCATGTTTCACCCAAAGCCATGCACTATCCTTTGTACCGTAAATCAAGGCTCTAAATATGATGATAAAAGACTATCAGGCTCGGGCACTACCGCAAACAGTCCGTTATTATACCGTATTTTTCGTTTACCTACTTATTGAAATAGAGCTCACCACTATGAAGCCGATTCCCTAAGTGTTTTCCTTTTCTTTTCTAAAGGGGGTTTCACATGCTGCAATAAATCTTGCAGTTAGACGGTGCAAGTGCAAGTATCCGCAAGATTCTTTCTGTAGGATTTCTTGCGCCGTCTTGCGGTTTGGTGTACATGTGTTTTGAAAACTTTCAATTGCTTTCTTCTGCCAACATAAAGAAAAACAAAAAGAATTATAGGAAAACAGAACCTTACTTTTGAATACGTACCTATTCTTGTCGGTATTGGTAGTTGGTACTTGGTACTACTATTGCTTTTGTTGTAGATATGTGGATAATGAAACGTATTGTATTTCAAAAATTAATAGTAAAAAATAGAAAAAAGGTTATATTGCTGCTAATCTTTGCATCATTATTAGTGCCGCCACTATGTTACAAGAAATAATTGTATTTGACTACCATACGTCGAATCGATATACCTACGTGTGATGATTCTCAGTATTACTTGGATTTATCTGTATTTTAAATTGATTCAAACACGGCTCTGACATAGGTATCTAACCCATTCTCATTCCGTCTATAAATCTATAAATATAAACATAATTTTGAAAGTAGTAACTTTTATTGAAAATTACCAAATGTTCCCCCAAAAATACTCTTGCAGAGTCTTACACTTTCAGAAATATCGAATAGAACCGATAAGTTGCAATTGCAAGAAGTCTTGCAACTTGCAATCAGCTGGGTTTCAACTGCGCATGCCTTTTGCACGAGATCTTGTAACTTGCACCGACTTGCAGGTACTCTTGCAGCATGTAAAACCTCCTTTAGATATTTTATTATAGTACAGTAAATCCGTCGTTAAAATGGGGTCATCTGTGATTTTTTGGCAAAACGCTTTAAAAAAAAAAAAAAATGTCAAGGACCATGGGTGTATTGAAAATCTGAGTTTTCGGGAAAATCGCTGTGCTAACTTCACCCCATCGATTGAAAGGGTTGAAAAACCACATTTTGCCAATTTTCTCCACTAATATTGAAATTACAAAAAAATACCAGAGACGTTTTTTGTTTATTATTATTTAATACATTAGGAATGTGTTTTCAGTTTTTTTTTTTAACGTAGCATCATTATACGGGGTGTTATGATTATTGTAATTATCAATTTTCTTATTTCAGCGTAAAATCATGTTTCAATTTTTTCCCAAAACATTATTTTCGGTTTTTTGGCCACATAAATATACAGGGTGTTACAAAAAGTTATTCGTGATATGCATTACTTCGTGGATTAGGCCTATACATAGGGAGACCACTTTAAAAAAAAAAACGCGCCTTGAACTCTACCTCATGGGTGGTGTGGAAAAGAGTTTATCAGACAATTACAAGATGAGAGGGTGAAATTTGGTAACATACCCAATATATGTATACAGTTACAAAGGTGGTTTTGAACGAAGTAATTCATATTACAAAAACTTTTAGTAACACCCTATATATTAATATGACCAAAAAACTAAAAATAATGTTTTGGGACAAAAATTGAAACATGTTTTTTAGGTCTTACGCTGAAATAAGAAAATTGATAATTAAAAAAATCAAAACACCCTGTCCTGTATAATCATGACGCGTTAAAAAAAAAACTGAATACACATTCCCAATGTATTAAATAATAATAAACAGAAAAGGTCTCTTGTATTATTTTTGTAAACTTAATATTAGTGGAGAAAACTGGCAAAATGTGGTTTTGCAACCTTTTCAATCGATGGGATGAAGTTAGCACAAGGGCGATTTTCCCGAAAACTCAGATTTTTAATGCACCCATGGTCCTTAACATAAAAAAAAGCGTTTTGCCAAAAAATCGCAGCAAAAGTACCGATTAACTGTATGTACTATTAAGAGAAAAGCTTTCTCGCTATGTAAAATTGAGTTTTTTGAAGTTAGAAAAATTTTATACTATTTGTTGTGTTGACGACATGTTTATAGGCCAGGGGGGGTTTCGCGCACGGGCAGTCGGTGGTAGGGATACGTCGTCCGATCTAAGTCCAGCCTCAGGCACATGATTTAACCAAGCACACCACTGAATGCCATTGACTGAACTGCCAGCAGAATTAGACCAGACCCGCTCCAAAACCAAAGGGATGATATTCGAAATGTATTCCAGACTAACACAAACATATCCCATGTTTCGGTCGTTTTTTAACATACTATACTAATCATCGTCGCATAAGGTAAAAACAACTAGATACTCTGAGCAAGAACGAAACGTATTAGGGTCGATTCACACATAGCAATGACGTGACAGTACCGTGACCGGCGCGTGATTTTATTGGCGAATTCAAAATTATTCTCCTAAGAATTTGATGGTACCTATTCCCATCTGCCCGACGCACGACCGTAAAAGTTCAAACAGTGCTGTCGCCGGCACCGTAACGTGATCCTTATATTAGTTCCTGACGATATTTTTGGATTTTCACGGCCGTACAAAATGAATTGGTCCGTAGTTATCCCGTTCTGTATGACCTGGTGCAACTCAAAATACATGGACTCTGATTTCAAGAATGCTATTTGGAGGGTGTCTTGCTTTTTCAAATGAACTTCTATCTTGCACAACAATAGGTTGAACGAATTTTCTGACATCCTAAAGTAGGTATTCAATAAATTTTGTTGCATTGTCTACTAGTGTTATAAATCCTCTTTCTATACATCTCTCTTTCTATGCAAGATAAACCCAGTGTCTGCTATGTGTGAATCAACCTTTGCTCTATGGAGGCGGAATTTAGTCTAGTGATCGGTTGCCAAGTGTAATTAAAAGCCAGGACTCGCAAGACTTCCTTCATACCCGCGTTAGAAAAAGAAAATAAATATTCCTACGACTAAATATGGCATTTTAGTAGTAGGGGAGTTTGGCCAGGATAGAAAAAATCAGACATGTTGTCAACATATATTTTTGTCCATAACTCCGTCTATCTATGGTTGTAGGTCATTGGATCACCCCCTTTTCTATTTATTACATTATTGGATTCTTTGAGAAATTCAGCCTATTTTGTGTATATGTAATATTCAAAATCGTGATTGAAAATGTCAAAAAAGTATTTTTATTTTTGTTTTGACAGTAAACAATTGAAGGTATGCTACGATATTTCTAATTTCTTTCGGAAACACAGTCCTACCACAAAAATCTCACTTCAATCGAAAGTTTCCGGTCGATCCACTTTCGAGGTTATGTTACTGCCATAATTTTAATGGTTCCCATCACTAATCACAAAACTAAAACTTTTGAGATCAGTGTTTCACATACAAGGGCGCCCACAGGGAGGGTCAGGGGGGGTCACTCGCCCCCCCCCTGGAAATTTCCTGAATTTTAATTATTTTCTATATATATTATATTGTAGGTCCGATGATGCTCGTATGAGCGAAACGGGCATACTTGAATTCGGCCACAAACCAGGTAGCTGCAGTAATCCTACCTTTGAATTCGACCAAATCATGAAATCCATAAAACTTACCTTATGATGTTGACAGATTTCGCATTGCATATGAGTTAATAAATCTAAAAAAGTGTAAATATGTATTTTGATGCGCAAAATAAAAAGATCTACCAAAATGACTATGGAAAGATTCACAGGCATTTGTTTTCTTATCCAGGTCTATCGAGGCATGTGCCATGTGCCATGTGTCGATGAGATAATCTGAAAATTTAACTAGAACTTCGTGATTCGGCTGAATAGCTAACAACTCGAAAACAAAGAAATCGCTAACTTCTTGATTCTCCAAAAACATCATTCCGAAACAATTATGTAACGATTTACCGATTTCTGAATCTTTTTTTTTATATTCAATGCTTAAGCCTAAGTTTTGGATCTTCCTCTACCATGCCTGAGATTTTAGCTATTTATAAGAAGTAAATAAGTTGATTTAATATCTATATCTCAGTGTACCGATTTGCATATTGATAAATTATCACCCTTTCCTTATTCCGGAACTGGTGAATTTTGTAACTGAGTTCAAGGATCCCGGAGCTAAACACATGTCACTATTAAGTGAATCAAGTAATAAACAATCTGTGTCTTAACATGTGGCTTTTCAAATTATGTTTTTGCTTAAATTTTGCATTGCAAGTGTCACATTCAAATGGATAAATATCCGAATGTGTTAGTTTGTGAATCTTTAAATCGGCTTTCCATTTAAATTTTGATTTGCAAGTGTCACATTCAAAAGAATAAATATCCGAGTGTGTTAAAATGTGCCTTTCTAAATTACTTTTCTTCAAATTTTGCCTTGCAAGTGTCACATTCAAATGGATAAATACCCGAATATGTTAGTTTGTGTATCTTCAAATCGCGTTTCCGTTTAAATTTTGATTTGCAAATGTCCCATTCAAAAAAATTAAATATCCAAGTGTATCAATATGTGCTCCTTCAAATCGCCTTCTCTTTTTAATTTTGCATTGCAAGTGTCACATTCAAATGGATAAATATCCGAATGTGTTAAGGCTGAAACTCACTAGCAACACGCCACGCCATACTACGCCATGTGACACAGGTTCATGTGGGACAGTTTGTGTGCAAATAGACGGATGGCGTGGCGTGCCATGGCGTGAGTTACGTTTCTCGTTTACGCGAAACCGTAAAAAAAACTTTTATTTTCGAAATTAGGTTTACAAACTTATGCTAACAGTACAAAGTCTTCAGTAACACTAACTTAACTTCTAAGGTTGATTACACACTTATATATTGGAAAAAGTCATAAATATATCGTTAGAGTAAATACTTTAGAAAGTAGATGCATTATCTTAACATTAAGTAAATAATAGTGGAAGATTTTCAACTACATAACTCCTCCCTTCCCAGATCAGAAAATAAGGGCTCCTTTATTTTCTGTACGTCTTGGGATCTTTTTGGGTTGCTTGATGGACTTCTCAGGCATCGGCGTCGGAATATCTTAAAATAGCATAGGGCGGCTATTAATGCTGCTACAACGGTTATTATGATTGTGGTATTGATCCATGGGTGGCTTTTGTTGCGAATGATGTGTAAATCCGAGACTTGTAAATTGGTTGCAATTGTGTTGATTTGCATGATGTCTTCGCTGCTTATTTGTTTCAGATGGAAAGTCTTCTTTGTATTATGTTCAGGTTGTATTGTTTCGAATGTGGGTAATTCGAATACGAATTCTTCATGAGTGGATTGTTCCATTTGAAATTGTTTGCTGTTAATGGAAATTTTGCATTTCCCTAGTGAGATGACAGAGGGTTTGTTAATTTCGTATATGCATTCGGCGTCGCAATGGGATCTGATGCTTGTTGTTGTCGCAGGAATTACTAAGACTTATTGTGCACTTATTTGGGTTGTGCTTGTTTCGGAAAAGTTTATGTAGATTCCAGGGCATGAGTTTTTTCCTGTTCTCATGAGGTCTGCTAAACAAGGTTGTTGTTTGTGCAGGTTTTGTTGTAGGCAAAAGTAAAGGTTGTCGATTTCTGGGCATTTTTCTGATGTGGTCCAGTATTCTTCTGTGTTGAGTAAGAGGTAAGGGTGTTCAGGGATTATGGTTTGGTTTTTTATTGGTATTGGATATAGTTGGATGTATTTAAATTGGGAAGATGTTATAGGCATATGAATTTTGAATAAAATTAATCTTTCTTTAATGATTACCTGTGCGGATAAGAGAGAATAATAATTTAGTAAACGCTTGAGTTTTGGTACCTTTTCTATACCGTAAATTTTACTTAACTTCTCTAAGGCTGATCTGAGATGTTTTGTTTCCAGTATTGAACTGTGCAAAATATTCAGTCTAGCAAATGAAATTGCTGTTTCAAGATTGTTAAATATGTATTGAAGTGCTTGAAGTTCTGTTTGTAAATTGTCTATGATATTAAAGAATGAAAAGGCCTGGTCTAGGTTCATTAATTCATTGACTTCTTTCGATAGATGTTTAACATGATTTTCTAAAACATTTTGATTTTCGCTTAATGTTCGGAAATTATCACTATATGTGTTCGTAAGCTGAGTGAGGAAACTTTGCTGGGTTTTCAAGTCATTGTGGAGAGTTTTTTCATTTGATTGCAGTGTTTCCAAGTATGAAGTTATATGATTTTCGTCTTCCGAATCTAATGTTCCGAATAACCATTTTTGAACTTTACCTACTATGTTAATTAGACCTCTTTTGTTTCTGTATTTTTCTGAAGGGTTATCGATTTTGCTTGAGACTGTTGCTGCTAGAGAGTTTGCATGAGATATTTTATTTAATAATAAGATAGAAAAGTGGTTTACTTTTTGTTGGTCGTTGATTGAATTTTGTAAATTATTAAGTGAATTCTTAATTTGTGTTAAAGAATTTGCGGGATTAGTAAGATTGATGTGGTAAAGGAATGTGTGTTTTGAGATGATGGTTTGTGTTTGTCCGATATGTACTGGTAAGATAGGATTCTTAATTTCTTTTATTTCTAGTGCGTAGACTAGTCCTAGTCCGAGGATTATTGTTAGGTATCGCATTTCGTCTACCTGAAACAATACGTTGAGGTTTTAGAATACGCTGATGGTAGATTTTCCTGTTGGATTTTATTTTATTATCGCTAATAATTACAGGGTTTTCTAATTCCTCGTATCTATTCATTTTCTTCTTTTGAGATGCATTACATTTCTTTTGCTTAAATAGCTTCTGTGTGGGGTCAATATTTGCCTGGGGTTGTTTGTCTTGGTTGATTTTCTCTAGGCTTATTCTTTGTTTATTTTCTAGTTTTTCGAGTATTAGTTTGTTCAAGGTTTGGATATTATCTACATGGTCCTGCATATATTGGGTTATTTTATCCTTTTCTGATATTTCAAAGGGATTCTTATAATTTAGTTTCCCTCGTATTATTTGGAAAGGTGTATAATCGGTTGCACTGTGGATTGAATTATTGTATGACAGAAGGGCATAGTTTACTAGAGTCTCAATCGATTCGTTAGGTTTGGTGTTTTTTAGGGTCGTTATAGTCTCTGCTAAAGTTGAGTGGAATCGTTCGACGGGACTGTTACTATTAGGATTGTATAGAGTAGTGTAATGGATTTCAATTTCGTGTCTTACATAGGCTTTGAATAACTTCGTTTTTTAATTCTGTTCCGTTATCCATGGTTATGCGTCTAGGGAGACCGAAATGGTTAAAGAATTGAAGGAGTTTGTTTGATATTTCAATTGCGTTTGGGGATTTTATGGGGTATGCTTGACTAAATTTCGAGAAGCTGTCTGTTATCGTCAGAAAATATTGTCCGTGTGTTTTATATGTGTCTATATATAAGTGGTCAAATGGTTCATAACCTAGAGGAGTGGGTTTAAAGACTATTTTTGTTGGATGTCTCTCGTATTTTGATTTTTGGCATATTTCACAAGTATTCACATAATCCTTTACGTCTTTGACTAAGTTTGGCCAATAATATACTCTCCTGATTGAATTTAAGTTTTCTTGAATGCCACGGTGACTTGTTTTAGTTTCATGATATTGTTGTAATCTGAGTTTTTGTTCGTCTTCATCTATGACGTCTGTAAGCATAGAGTTAGAAATATGTAAGGTGAAGCTGTTATTTTTGAAGTAATTTTGGAATATTCTGATTAGTGGCGGTTCGAGTTCTTTATCTTTGAAGTAGAAACAATAGGTTTGTTTTGGAACCATGTTTTCTTTGATGAACTTGGTAAAAAGTTCATCATTTCTTGTTTTTGAAACTGTAAGGTGTATTCTAGTTTTATTGAAAATAGTCTCTCTATGAACCTTGTAATATAATGGGTCTTTTTGGCTAGAGATTATTATTTGATTTTTATAAGTGTTAATACTTTTTTCTGTATAGGTAGCGCCTATTATGGGGTCGCTGTGGCTTGAATGAGCTGTTTCATTATCTGTATCTTCAGTGGTATTCGGTATTGGGGCAGATTCATTGCTTCCTGTTGCTGGGTGAATTGTATTATTCGCGGGTTTTATAACGACATTTTCGTGAATGACTACCTTTGAAGTTTGATCAGGGTTTTCCTTTTTATTCAAGGAATAATTGTTGGAAATTCCAAGGATTTCATCGATTTCCTCTTTTGAAAGATTCGGTAAGTTGACTGCATCGCCTGCGTTTGCGATCATTGAAATTGTATCATCGAGGTCAAGTTCCATGGGGTTAATTTCCACACGAGAAAGTGCATCAGCGTTAGTGTTTAATTTGCCTTTTTTGTATACAATTTCGTAGTCGTACTCTTCAAGTTTAAGTCTCCATCGGATCAGTTTAGAATTTGGGTCTTTTAGAGAAAATAGCCATTGTAGGGGTTTATGATCACTAATTATTTTGAATTTGACTCCGAATAAATATGGTCTGAAATATTTGGCTGCCCATACGATAGCAAGAAGTTCCTTTTCTATAGTACTATAATTGATCTCTGAAGGATTCAGGGTTCGAGAGGCATAGGCGACTGGAAGGTCGTTACCTACAGGGCCTTGAGATAAGATTGCTCCTATGGCAAAGTTAGATGCATCCGTAATTAAGTTGAAGGGCTTTGAGAAATCGGGATATTGGAGAATGGGGTCATTCATTAAGATTTTCCTGCAAGTATTGAAAGAATTGATGAATTCGGGGCTGTGTTGGACCTTTTGATTTTTTTTGAGGCAGTGCGTCATGGGCTTTGTTAACTTCGCAAAATCCTTTATAAATTTGCGGTAATAGCCGACTAATCCTAGAAAGGACTTTATTTCCTTGGGGGTTTTTGGAATTGGGAAATTTTCAATTGCTTTCAATTTTTTTGGATTGGGTTTTATACCTTCAGGTGTTATTATATGGCCTAAAAATTCGACAGTTTTGCACAAGAATTCCGATTTGTCGAGCTGAATTTTAAGTCCAGCGTCTCTTAGTCTTCCAAGGACTTGTTCTAGATTATTTATGTGTTCTTGAAGAGATGTCGAAAATATTATTATCTCGTCCATGTAGACAAGACATTTTTTTCCTTGAAGGCCTTTTAGGACATCGTCCATTACTCTCTGGAAGCTCGAGGGGGCATTTTTGAGTCCGAAGGGCATTCTTAGGTACTCATAATGTCCATTTTCGACATTAAAGGCGGTCTTAGAGACGGAATTTGGGTGCATTTCGATCTGGTGAAAGCCAGAAGCTAGGTCGAGAGTGGTGAAGTATTGGCACCTTCCAAGTTTGTCTAGGATGTCTGTGATGTTGGGCAAAGGATATCGGTCGTCAATTGTTTTTTTGTTCACCTTCCTGTAGTCGACAACTATTCGCCATTTCTGTTTACCACTGGCGTCAATCTTCTTTGGGTCGATCCAAATGGGGGAACTCCAGGAGGATTGTGATGGTCTAATTATTCCGTCTTCAAGCATTTTTGATATTTGCTTTTGGACTTCAGCTTTATGTACAAAGGGGTATCTATAAGATTTGGTATAGATGGGTATGTCGTCTGTTGTCTTGATTTCATGTTTGATTTTGCTAGTGAATGTAAGTTTCTGGTTGGGTTGATGTAATATTGCTTTATACTTTGAAAGCAGATTTTTTAAGGCTGTTTTTTCCTCAGGGTTCATGTGATCGGTTCGAATCAAGGAGAAGTCAAAAGTGTCGTCTCCTGGTGTGAATGAAGAGGATAGTTGTTCTATGTGAAAACACTCGTAATGAATTTCATGGTATTCCTTTGCGAACGGGGTTAAAAAATCTTGATCTATTTCTATTAGCTCTGATTTATCCGTCGGATTAGAAAGTTCTAAGGTTGTTAATCCGTTCTCGATTTTTAAAAGTGAACTTGGTATGTTGATGACATTGTTCCTAAGATCGGGTATTAAAATTTCACCGTCTGGTAATTCGGTTTTAATTTGCTTTAAAACTGTTGTGAAAGCAGGAATTTCAATTTTCTGGTAATCGAATTCCTGTCGGTAATGAAGAGAAATCATTACGTTTTCATTAAAAAGCATTTTATTAGTAGTGTCTATGTTTAGTTTAAGTTTTCTTAAGTCGCGTATTCCTATAATGCCGTCGAAATAATCGTGGAAGTTATATAGTACGAATTCTATATTACCGACTAGAGGTTGAAATTCTGTGAACAGAGGGATAATTGCTTTAGAATTTGAATTACTTTGTCCTGTACAAGTTACGATTGGTGTTTTCGAATAGAAGACTGCGTCGGGAAAATATTGTTCTGCGATGTGAGGTCGTAATAATGATGGGTGGCATCCCGTATCAATGAGCAGTTTGATAGGGGGTTGATTTATTTGGATAAATGGTAGGGAATTTCCCATGAAATTATTAAGATCTATGACTGATCTATTGGAGGCTCGGCCTCTTGAAAATTTGGTTCGTACCAAGTAGATAAATTTTCTTGGGATTCAGGCTCTGTGTTTTCTGAATAGTAATTATTTTCTTCATATTCGTTGGATTCGTTGTATTCTACAACAGGATTGTCATCGGGTTGGTCAGTTTCCACATTGGTTAATTCCTGGAATGTGAAGTTTGGAGGTCCAGTTCGTTGGAAATGATTTCGTGGTGCCTGATTGTTAAAATTTCTTGTAGAGGGTAATCTACTTGTGGTTGACATAGGTTCTGCTTTACCTTGGGGTTTGTGAGAATTTTTCGGTGAAAACACATTTGTTGGTTTGCCAAATACTTCCTGGTTAGTGAAGTACTTAGGTTGAACCGGACGTGGTTCCATTTTTATAGGTTGACTAGGGAATTTTGAGTTCGGAAAAGAGCTTTGTTGTTGGGGATTCCTGTAAGAATTATTTTGGTTCTGCACCTAGTTTGAGGTATAGGTAGGAGTATTTTGTACATATCTTGGTTGGTAATTGGTGTTATTATGATTTGTATTATTGCTGTATGCTCTGATGTTAGTATTATTGTGATTGGGTTTATTTACAAGTTTCTGGTAAGATTGTTGTCTCAGGTTGATTTGTTGTTCTAATAAAGAGTGGTTTAAAACTAAAGACGTCGCGTCCTCGATATTTTTGGGATTTTTTAACGTTAATAATGTTCTAAGTTCAGTATTGCAATTAGCCATCAAAACTGTAACTGCTGTTACTTCATTTTGATCTATCAATACTAATTTTGTTTGATCATTGATATCTGGGTCTGAATTAATTTTTAAGTTGAGACGCATTTTTGAGAGTTTTAGTCGTTCTAGAAATTCTGCAATGTTTTCATTTCTATTTCTTGTTAAATAAATGAATTGTTGCTGTAGAACGTGACGATCGACTTTGTCGCCATACTTTTCGCGTAAGGCTTGTCGAATTTGTGGCCAGGTTTCTAGATCTGGTCTGCACAATAAAAAGTCGCCAGCTTCGTCGATAATTTTCGAACAAATTGAAGCGAAAACGAATTCATTTAGGTTATTATCGGTCGTTTGACCATATCTAGCATGAAATTTGTCAACTGAATTAATGAAAGATTCTAGGTGATCACTACGACCAGTGAAATTCCTAAGAATTCGTGCAATTTCTTTTGCTGCCTGGATAGTTGGCACAGTAAAACTGATATTTCCAAGATTTCTAGCCAGAGCTTCAGCGGTGGCTGCTGGTTGTGTCATTGTTATTTAATAAGTATAAAGAGAAAATTGTAAAAATAATTGAGAATAATTTAAGATTTTTGAGACAGAATATGCCTATAATTATTGGTATTAAGGAAAAGTGCGGGAAAAATAGAAGGTACTCAACACTTACTTGAAGTCCTCAGAGTCTTTCCTTGTCCCTGTTTTCTCCAGACGAATGGTTGAAACCAACGACGAATTGCAAAATACTGTGATTTTCAGGAATTCGCCTTCTGGAATCCTACCGACTGCGCCAGTTAAGTTTCTCGTTTACGCGAAACCGTAAAAAAAAACTTTTATTTTCGAAATTAGGTTTACAAACTTATGCTAACAGTACAAAGTCTTCAGTAACACTAACTTAACTTCTAAGGTTGATTACACACTTATATATTGGAAAAAGTCATAAATATATCGTTAGAGTAAATACTTTAGAAAGTAGATGCATTATCTTAACATTAAGTAAATAATAGTGGAAGATTTTCAACTACATAACTCGTGGTATCGCGTGTGGTAAGTGTGTACGCGGCACATATAAATAAATGGAAGAATATACGCACACATTTTCGTCACAGGGCGTGGCGTGGCGAAGCATGACGTGGCGTGTTGCTACTGGGTTTCGGCCTTTAGTTTGTGAATCTTTAAATCGGCTTTCCATTTAAATTTTGATTTGCAAGTATCACATTCAAAAGAATAAATATCCGAGTGTGTTGAAATGTGCCTTCCTAAATTACTTTTCTCCAAATTTTGCCTTGCATTCAAATGGATAAATACCCGAAGGTGTTAGTTTGTATATCTTCAAATCGCGTTTCCGTTTAAATTTTGATTCGCAAATTAGGCAATTCAAACCACGTGACTTTCAAGATGGCGTGGCGGCCACACATGGGCCAAAAAACAGAAAAAAATATCTAGAATCTGCTCGATTTATTAGTTTACGTACCTAGTCAACATATATTTTATTAAATAGTCCATATCAAAGTTGCAAGCAAACCTCTAAGATGAATAATTTGAAATATGCATAAAAACACATTCAAAACAAACTTGCTTGGCCGCCACGCCATATTGAATTTCCCTATCTGACAGATGGATTGAATTACCTAATGTCCCATTCAAAAAAATTAAATATCCAAGTGTATCAATATGTGTTCCTTCAAATCGCCTTCTCTTTTCAATTTTGCATTGCAAATGTTACATTTGAAATTCTCCTCATCCGAGTGTGTTAATATGTGGCTTCTCAAACTACGTTTGTATTCAAATTTTGCATTGCATGTGTTGCATTTTAAATTCTTCTCGTCCAAGTGTGTTAGTTTGTGTCTCTTCAAACTGCCTTTTTTTTTTATTTTGCTTTGCAAATGTTGCATCTAAAATTCTGATTCTGCTTCTAAAATGATAATTTAGACTGAAGTGCCCTTTTTTACGCATAAAAAATTTATTCAATTGATTTTGACCCCCCCCCCCTACATATTTTTCTGCGGGCGCCCCTGTTCACATACTAATTGAAATTTTGAATAGTTTTTGTATACATTTTCCTATACCTAAACCTGAAGTGTACTGTTTTTAAAATATTTGGTGTCTAATGTCTAACAGCAAATTTTCAATAGTTTAAAAAGTTTAAATTTAAATACACCAAAAGACCAAATATCTCAAAAACAGTAAACCTATACTCTGTCCAACCAACCTACGGAGTGACAAACAACAAAAAAGGCGTTCGTTATCATTGGTCAATTATCAACCCACTTTACTTGGTCGCCATTTTGACTCTGTCATACTCCCTAGGTTCGTTGGACAGAGTATAGGTATGCGAAAATGTACAAAAAACCATTCAAAATTATTCATAGAATAGAAATTTTCAGTTATTAGTAATGGAAGTACCATTAAAATTTTTTGAGTAACCTAACCTTAAAAGTCTTTCTTCGTGTTGAGAATTTCTCGTGAAATCCAAAAATGGAATAATAAAAGGGGTGATCCATTCGAAATAAGGAAGTTTGATGGCACTTCCGGTCAAACCGAAAGCGACAATTTGACAAGTCATAATTACGGGTCTTCAGAAAAAAAACAACGAAAGATTATTATGGTTTTTTAAACGTATGCCTTACCGATATTTTTCTTCAATTATTTTGTCAATAAACTTTAATGTCAAAAATGTTGACCAATAAAGAAACAATAATGCGACGTACGTTTTTGTAATCAAAGCACTGTTTGATATATTTTTTTTTGAAGACCCGTTACATTAACAGTACAATATGAAGAATTCACTAGGGGTTGTTTGATTTGATAAAATGCGGAACATTGGAAATATATTCTGCAACTTGCGAAAGCGTAGATTCAACAGAAAAACTTATGATGGGTGATACATTGAAGCTTATAACAGTTTATAATAAATAATTATACTATCTCCTTTACCTTAGTAATCTTGGCGAATTTTTCTATAGCAGCGTTGCGTAGCTCTATTTTTTCAGCATTCTCAGCACGAATCCTTTCAATTTCCAACTGTAGCTTAGAATATTCATCATTTTCCAGAGAGCGTAAGCGATAATCTATATCATCGTCCAACTGTTTGTCTTTTTGCATCAATTTTTGTAAAGCCATATTTTTGGCCGTTAATATACCTTTTACGTTGTCGAGTTGTTGCTCGGTTTGTGGTAAATCGGAATTTATTTCCTTTTCCCTAATTCATATATTATTAAATTTAAAAAAAAAAAATATACTTAGAAATAAAAGTTACCTTCCTTGCAGCTCCGAAATAGTTTTGGCGAAAGATTCTTTTTTCTCTGCTTCAATATCAGCAAATTGTTGAAATTTTTCTTTGTTATTCATTAATACCCTGTCATCGTCTTTTAATTTGTTTTCAAGATTGATGATTTCGTTTGCCTGTTTTTCATCGTCATTATCAATGTCTTCTTCATTTGCTTCTTGGTCGCAAAGCATTTTGAATTCAATTTTCCTTGCTTCAGTGTCTTTTAGCAATTTTTCATTTTCTGCTCTGACAGTATCCTGTTTTACTTGAAACTCATCAATGAGCTGATTTATAAATTGAGTAAGTTCTTCAACTCTCTTGTCGTTTCTTTTATTTTTTTGTACCATGTAATAATCTGTAAAAACATTATAGGTATTTTAGCATCAGAACAATAAATGTATGCAGCATGTATAGGAGGGTGTCTGTAAATAATAGGATGGTAATCCTCACATCAAGATAAAAAAATACAAAAAACCGCATCAAAATCAATAAACTGTCCAAATAAAATAAATATTAATTTCTTTAGCTATTTTTTAGTCTACTTACATAAAGGTTCCACTTTTGCTTCTAACTCGTTAGTGTTGGCCTCAAATTCCAGAAACTCCTTCGAAGTGCTTTCAAAAATAGTACAAATCATTCTGGCAAGATTTCTGCATTCCGCAGTGTTTTTTTCAATCATTCTGGTGTGCTGTTCAGTATTATCCGCCAAGGCTTGCTTTGTCAATATTGAACTTTTCAACTGGTATAACTCTTGTCTCGTTTGCTCGCAAACAGCCTTTTTCTTTTTTAGATTATTCTCCATTTTAGCAACCGGATGCATATCAATTTCCTTAAAAATATAGACTGTAAAACACATACATACCCGGATAAGGATGCACTCTGCAGGAACCTCCGTAACCAAAATTGATACAGGGTTGGTTAAATTTGGAAAAAGTTGCTCCTTACCTGACTCTATTTGAAATGATATCACAAAATAAACTCCACATTCTCATTGCTACTTTTACTTTACTACATGATATGTTATTGAATTTTTGATCAGACGTTTCGTTTCTTCGCGATCATCATCAACTTTGGTTTTTTAAATGATCGAAATTTGTTATTTTATGCCTACTTAATAAATTCTACTTTCCTACTGAATCCAACGACATATCTCACTATTATTTATTAGAAGTTTCGGACTAAAAAACTTATCATCAATGCAAAACGATATCTTATTTGGAATAGGTACTGTGGCAAAACGCCCCAAGTACTCTATGTAATTGGTTAGATGGTAAATGGCGAGCAATATATTGATGGTGTTTATTTCCTTGGAGCTGCTACCTATAAAATTGTGGAGGGTCTATTTGCAAAAGAGAGAAAAAAACTATTGAGGTTTACTAAATTATATTTTATTATACACATAAAACCAAAAATTTAAATAAGCAAAATATCTTTCAATTCTGACAGCCACTTCTAATTTTCCCAATTCACATTATTTCACATCCGTTCAAATGTCATTAATACGGACCAGGAAATATCCATAAAAGAAAAACGCCCTATTCCTACTATTCTCAATAACTTATACGTTTATACATTTCAACACTTCTGATTCATTCCTATTAAACTACCCTTCACCTATATCTATAAATTTTTAAAAATTCCAAAGTCCTTTAGTGACTGCTTATGCAAAATCAAAATAATTATTTGGTTATTAATATAGGTATTACTAACTTATTCTTATAAAAAAACCTTACAATAATTTCTACATGAAAAAATAAAAACCCTAATTCAAAATTTCAGCAATTAAGATTATCAATGTTCCTTCATGAACAACAAGTTTTATTTCGAAACTTCCCATTTACATACATATAATGGTTTATTTAAATCAGAACAATTACTATTTTCGGATTCCTAGCCAACAAACACAATTATTTAATTTTTATTAAATAACGAATAATTGACGTTTGATATTTTATCATTTACATTGCAGAACATAAACGTCAAGTCAAAACGTCAGAATTTTATGAAAATGGAATGGATAATCTAAAAATTTGACATTTCACAAATTTCTGCTTGCCCTCGGCAAGCAGTTCGCCCAAATTTGAAGTGCACTTCGAAGTAAACTTCAAATTTATTTCAATGTAAAGTAAATAGATTTGTGTTATCGCCATATGGCAAGCACGTCAATTTCAAGACAAATTGGACTTTGAAGTGAATGTAAATGAACCATTTTATCATTCAGAATCATTGTTAAAAGTCAAAAAAACATTAATAATCACTAAAGTACTTACATTTAAATTGTCACTCGATTAAACACTTAATTAATTACTCAAAAATTTCTAGAGCTCGCACATAATATTGAACGCCTTTAAATGTTCTTTCACAATTTTCCGTACTTTTTCTAAGTCAAATTAAACCCGAGGCAAAAATAAAAGAAACTCTTTGCGAATTTTTATCCGGACTGACACATTAGGTACTGTAGACTTTAACTCAAACTGGACTGGACTGCGAACTAATCTGACAACTGATTTCCACTTCTAAAACTGCCTGTTTTATATTTTTCGATTCCCCTCAAAGTATTAATAATTATCCACCAAAATCGTCAATAGACGGTCGTTTGACCATCAATAAGTCAATTCCATTGGCCGACCTAGATATTATCAAAAATAATGATGCAATCTATTTGAAATTTTTGTCATTTTTATTTGTTTAAAATCGAATAATTATGTCGCAATATCCTGATTTATAGAGGTCAACAAATTTTGGTTCAAGAATGCCATAAATCATCGATTTAATTACTATGGCCTCGCTTGAATTTTAGATGATGACACAGGCTTGATGACGAAATACCTAATATAATTTTGAACGTATTCGGGGTCAACGTCAATTTGTTTCCTTCTCAATTTATTGATACTGATTTGAAATACAGGAAATTCAGTTTTTGATTATTTGATTACATTTAATTTTTTCAGTAAAGACATTGTAATTATCGGGTCTAATTTCCGGATCATTACAGTACCTACTTTTGATTTTATTGTTTTATTTGAACTCTAGTCAGTGACAGAGATACAGGGGGGAGGATGGGGGCCGTCCCCCCTAATGATGTCGGCGGAGTTGGTGAAAAATCATAATAGTTGCTAAAAATTTCTTCTCCCCATAATTATTTATTCCTTGAAATGCTTGAAATTACCGCAGCGCCCTTTTTTTTAGAAAGACTAATTGGCTAATTTTACCTCTACGTTATTCCCCCAATAATATGTCTTCGGGACGTCCCTGACTCTAGTTGGCTCTAAAAACATTATTTTTTTTCAGATGGAATTGTTGGTTGGTGTATTTTAACATTATAGTACATACATAATAAAAGGAAACTAATAACAAAATATTAATAAGAAAAATTCATCTCAAAAATCCAACAAAGTAATATTTGATTTCATTTATTAAAAATTTTCAAAAATTTTACCAGCATTTTCCATACATAAATAATACCAACGAACAGTTTGTTTCATAAAATTATTTAACATAAATGGAGTAATTTTTCTTATTGCGGCAAGAACTTGTAGCAAAACGCCTCAAGTACTTTATTTAATTAGTTAGATGTTAAATGGCGAGAGGTATATTGATGGTGTTTATTTCCTTGAGCTGCTACCTATAAAATTGTGGAGGGGTCTATTCGCAAAAGAGAGAAACAAACTATTGAGGTTTACTAAATTATATTTTATTATACTTAAACCAAAATTTTTAATAGTTTCTTCATGAACAACAATTTTCAAATAAAACTTTCCAATACTTCTAATGATTAACGTCAGCAATTTTATTTTATGAAGAACAACAGTTTTAAACTACCCTTTCCATTACTTTTAATGGCTAACGTCAACAATCTCATTTCATGAACAAGTTTCTTTTCGAAATTTCCCATTTCATTTAATGGTTTATTTAATCAGAACAATTACTATTTTCGGATTCCTAGCCAATAACCACAATTATTTAATTAATAATTCCTACTCAAAATCGTATATTGTTAGGAGCATTATAATTTTCCTTTTTTAAGTAATAAGGTACTTACATTTAAATTGTCACTCGATAATAGTTATTTATGATATAAGTGTTAAAAGTACATTTTTAAGGCACGCATGTGAAAGTTTGCAGAATGAGCGAAGCGAATTCTGCAATTCACATAAGTGCCTTAAAAATACTTTTAACACAAATATCATACAATATTTTTTCTACAAACGGCAATAACAAGCAATAACCAGTGACAAATTGAATTTTTAAATGAATAATAAATTGGAAGCATCTTTCCTACGTAAAATTATTGAATTTGATATTTGTCAAAAAATTCAAACAACCAGCACCTTGTTTTACAGGTAATGAAATGTCTCGTCAGTTTCTTGAAAGTCTGTCGTATGGTCTATCGTGGTCAGTAAGCTTTTTGCTAAAAATGCAACAAAATACACAAGAAAAAGAGGGTTGCATCAATCCCTTGAAAAATATAGTGGAGGCGGCCGATGGAGCTTCCTCAGTTGTTCAAATTTTACCATTAATATTAATGTAAATAATTAAAAATACAAACTTTTTTTACGTTTGCTTTCAAATTTTGATGTTTCATTTTTAACACTAGTGCCTTAAAGACTTTTAACACTAGTGCAATAAAGTAACATTTTTAATGCTTCGAGGGGGTGTTAAAAATTGCATTTTTAACACGTTTGTAGAAAAAATAATTAATTACTGAAAATTTAGCTAGAGCACGCACATAACAACGGAAAGATTTACTATTTTCTTCTACGAGATATTCACTTGAATTTCGCCTCTCCGTGGTTTTTTATACTGAGGCAATTCGCCACTTCTGAGCAGGTTCTAGTATTTTGTTGAGGCTAGTCTCGACAATTGAATTAAGATTGATCTTTATATTTAACGCCCGTCTTCTTTTATATTATTTTTATTCGCTCAGTTAATTGACAATATGGGCGGTCGTGACCATCCATAATTCCGTTCTATTGGTCGACCATTCGACCTAGATATTATTTCAAAAACTAATTTCATAATTTTTAAAGGATGATGCAACCTGTTCGAAATTTTTGTTTAAAACCGAATAATTATGTCGCAAGTTCCTGGTTTATCAGGGTCAACAGATTTCGTATAAGAATGTCACATATAACTCAAAGAAGACCGACACACGTGTGCCATAAATCACCGATTTAATTACTTTGGCCTCGCTTTTAATATTCTTATAGATTTGATTTAGATGATGACTAAATAATGAGAAATTAAACGTTTTTAAAATACTTTAACTAATCTGGGTCAACTTTTATTGGTTTCATTTTCAATTTATTGATACTGATGTTAATTATTAGAGATTCATTTTTGATTATTTTATTACATTTAATTTTTACAGTGAGGACATTGTAAATTACGGTCTATTTTCCCGGGTCATTACAAACTACAGTCATCAACTCATCACTATTTTGAAAAATCTTACAGTAAACTTCATTCTTAAGGAATCCCCAAAATAAAAAATCCATTGGTGACGGTGTAATGTTTGGGGATCTCAGAGGCCAGTAAATGTGGCCACTAGTGGCAATTATTATTCCTGGAATTATGAGCTTGATTGATATATCGATGGATTTAGAAAAATAAGTAGTTTATTAGGCATAAAATAAAAAATTTCGACTATTTGAAAAAACAAAGTTGATGATGATCGTGAAGAAACGAAACTTCTGGTCAAAAATCTGGGAGGAGAATGAAAGTTATCATGTATTCGCCGATCTCTACCAGGCGGGCTTGTTAGCTCAGTTGGTAGAGTGTCGTACTAGCAATGCGGAGGTCGCAGGTTCAAATCCTGCACAAACCCCAACTTTTTCAATTTTCCTTTGACTTTAATTTCCACAAATTTTCTTTGTAAAAACTAGTTTCGGTACCTATAACCGACAAAAATTCTCCCTTTGTTCAAAAATCTAATAACATGATCATGTAGTGGAGAAAAAGTTGGAATAAGAATGAGAAGTTTATTTTGTAACAATCCCTATGGCCTATACGTTTTGTCCTAGAACGTCACAACAGGAGCGTGACCAGGGGGCGTATGTGGGGTTCAGGTAGAGAGAAACTCGCTTGGTATAGGTATAATAAGATATATATTGAATAATAATAATATTACCCTAGAAATGGTATCATGACGTCTCTTCTACGGAGGGACGTACTTACTTATAGGCCACTCTGTATTCTTGGCGAGACTGAAGACTGAAGCTGGGTTTGAGTGTTTGAGACAGGTTCAGAGGGGCGTTTAACAATAAAGGTCGTTTGCACTGGGAGGAGACTTAACTAGAGGGGCTTTTCCCATTTGAGGTACTTTGCACTAGCCTTAGTCTGCCGGTAATGGATTTTGGCGTGGTATTTATACCAAATAAATGCTGACTCGTCGACACACTTTAGTAAAACTGATCTACAGAGTGGTATTTACTTAAGTAGTTGACAGTATCATTTCAAATGAAGTCGGAAAAAAATAAGAACGATTTCGGAAAAATTCGGTTTTTCATGGAATCATTCGGAACATCCAAAATATCTAAACATGACGTTACTCAGCTTAGTAATACGCAACTTTTTCCAAACTTAATTAACTTTATATCTCTTATGGTAACAACGGAGATCCCTGTAGAGCATCCTTATCAAGGACACCCTGTAAATCATGCGGACTAATAGCTCATTTTCGAGCTCATTTTTTTCCCCGCAATGTAGGTTAAGATCGTTTCACGAGGATTTATATTTTTGATATCAAACACGTCATAACTTGACAAAAAAAGGGTTGTCGTAGATTTATTCATATGACACACATTCAATTTCTTTGACAAATTAAAGTGAATGATTTCTGGTTTGAGAGCCGACGAACGTTTTTTACGTCATTGATTTGTTGAAAAAGGAAGGCAAAAAGTATGAACTCTCGTGAAACAAAGCTTTCTAAATATCGCTCGTGAAAAAATGATGCACTTTTAATCCTTTATAATATATTATCCTATTATGGCAGCACAAAGCTCGTTAATATTACGTCTCCACTGCGTCGTGGGGGACCCTTTAAAGAACTTCAGAAAAATAGTTGAAATAGTATAAAGTTACTTTTAACAAAGTTATTAGAAAAACACGGAGTACTACCTAGCTAATTAATATCTTAGCAGGTAACGTTGCCAGATTCTTTTTTTGGATTAAGAGGTAGAGATTTTACAGTTTGCAAAATTCATTTTAAAAGGTAGAATCCAAGTCATGAGATCTTTTTTGTTATGATCAATAAAAGACACCTGGAATTTTATAGGGAATATCGCAGTTAAAAAAAAAATCGGGAAGTTGACTTCTCAACTTTACTCCTACATATCACCAAGATTGGTTGAGTAGAATTTTTTTCACTATTTTTCTGGGGTTCCCTAAAGGGTCCCCTACGACATAGTGGAGAATTTATGCGCCATTTTGAAATCACCCTGTATTTATACCTAGGGACCTAAGTGGTACTTCTAATCCCGAGACCAAAAAGTTTATAAATTGTCGCAGGATTCAAAATCACTGTAGTGTATGGTGTGGTGTATACACTATACCACGGAAAATAAAGTAAAAATTCAAACCCCGGGACTAAAAAACCCATTTTACTGCCTTAAAACAGGGATTAGAAGGGCACTTCTACTCCCTAAAGTGCATAAAAACTATTATCGAATGTAAAGTTTGGTTAATTCTAGTGCATAAATAGCGCTGGAAGCACGTTTTTTTTTCTCAAAGGACCCCGCACAAATCTTATGTAAATCCGGTCCCAGTAGAAACGGCTGAATTTTTTATATGTTGTAGTTTATGACCTGCTGATCAATTGCTCTCATGGCCGCAAAAAAATTTAACGAGCCGTTTTCGAGATATGAGCTATCAAAGTTGGGATTTAATGATATTATTGTAAATGGCAAATAAATGTCAAACACTATTTCTCCGTATTTTGTACGTACATTTTCACCAATATTGACCAAAAAACAATTTAACATCAATATTCCAATACTTATGCTGTTTCATAACAAAAAAAAAAACAATCTACAGTGTGTCTTGAAAGCGATAGAAAATTATATAGGTATATTTTTTCCAAAGTTTGAAAAACTGATCAGGGCTGGTATTCGCGTTCTCGAAAATGCTCACCGCTTTTTTGTCGCTCGGCACTTTTGATGTGAATTTACATAAGAAGTGCCGAGCGACTAAAAAGCGGTGAGCGTTTTCGAGAACAAGAATACCGGCACAGGTGTATTTTTACTATTTTTGAGGTCAAAATATTTTCAAAATATTTTTTTTTTCTACATAACATATCAGCCAGAAAATACCCTGTTACCAAGATATAGGGTGCTAGAAAAAAAAAATCGTTTTTTTATACCATGTATCGATTTAGTAGATTTTAATCTTGAGTACTTTTCACAGTTTATTCAATTATTAGATACGATTGGTGAAGTGATCTGCTGTTTTACGCAGATCGCAGATTAGTTAAATAAAAACCATTACATAAAATGAGTATTTAGACTGAGCTTTTGTAAGGAGGGAAACTCTATAATATCGGTATTACTGAAAACTATGAGATAGATCACACGAATATTTTAATACGTATGTACTTTATTATTACATATATCTTAAAAAACATTCACAATAAAATATCAATTTTCATTGGCACTACCTCGGTGTACAAAGGCCCTTCCTCAAGTTTAAGTCTAGAGGTCAAAGCAAACCAAACAAAAATAAAAGAAACGATTAATTTTTTAAAAAATGTTTTCTCAACACAAGAAATTGAAACGTTTCAAATCGTCTTAAGAACATCAACTTGAAACAATAGCATTTATAATCAATATCCTCCTGACAACCTTACTAAATTCTGTATCCTTTCATAAGTACCCACTAATCAAGCTAATATTTCACATTCCAATATTATGTGGCTAAAAACCATTGAGCTAAAAACAATACATACTCAATAATGTATACTCTAACAGCTAGTTCATTAATTTACCTACAACAATTGAAGCTTCAATTATTCCTGTGTTGGACATAAAGCACATTTTCTAACAACATGGTCGTTGGATATTCAATATTTGGTTCATGCCGGGAATATCCCAAAAACCACAAAACGCACGAAACATGAGCACGTGCGCCTAAAGTTCTTGCACCACTTTTGCACGTGCAATAATATCCAGTTATAGGATTTGCCCCATTATTTTGGTAGCGAATCCACATTTGGTATTTGGTGTTGTTTCTGTGGCGGGAAAACACCATTATACGAATTGTATTAAATAACTCGTTTTGTTCATCTATATGAAGATCATTGCCTTGTTCTCGATGTTGGGTATCTTGAGCATAAGCAGCTGCCAATCTTAACTGATAAGTTCCTACTGTCAAATCTCTCAGGTAATTCATATCTAGCCTAGGAAAATTTGGAATGTGTTCCTCGGTTAGCCTTGACCAGCTCCCATGTCTCCTGTCCAAATTGTTGTTCAATACTATTTCTTTCAATCCATTCACTAGTGGAGATCTCTCTAGAATCATGTTGGCCATGTCGACGTTCGCTTCATTAATATTAATTACGTCGCAATACTTGTTTATAATTGCTCCGCAAATTCTATAAAAATCTTTTAAATTGATAACGTGGGGCATTATAATTGTCTCAGAAAAAAATTTGAATTTTGATTTGAAATGCCCATTTCTGGCTTCCACGATCCAACGTGTTTTTTTTACCAAGCGTGATTCATTGGTTTCCTCCGTAGAGAGTTGTCGTTGTCCAGGCCTAACACTGCACGGCATTCTGTGCTCTAAGCCCAGCGCGTCCATCATGCCAATAGCATCACGATATCCTCTATCTACAATAAAAATATCTCCCTCTTGGAACCAGCGTCTAATCCCATTCATGTCATTTTGAAATTCTGAAGTCATTATGGATGCATCATTATTACCATGGTCAGAAAAGTATGGGCCATGTATATCTAAAATGTATCCATTGGTGGCCACAATTAAAATTGGCTTTACCAAATGTTTGCCTTTGTGAACACAAAAAGATTGTCTTAGGGCCTGAAAATTTGAACTTTTTTGTATTGAACTGTACGTTCCGTCAATATAAACTATTGCTTTTCTATCTTCTGGATCGGGGTTATATAACTGATTTGCAAAATCAGTAACATGGCGGTCGATGAACTGTTGCCGTGTAATAAATAGAATTAATTCCTATATTTTCATCAACAAACCGGCCCATCAAGCATTCGCGAACTGTGCTTATTGCTAAACTTACTGCTTGTCTAGTGTTATAATTGAAAATAACTTTTAGGAAGTCGTCCGAAATACCTTGCTTCATTTTGCATAAAAATGTTAAGAGGTGCTTTTGCGAGATATTTCTATTCCCAACATTTATAGGATTGCAGTAGCTGAAGAGATCTCGGAATTGATCCTTATTAAGAGGAGATAAAGATGTAAATTCCTCAGCAGTAAAACTAGATACGTCGATAAATTCCCATTTTTTGGTGTTGTGCCTTTTTCTGAGCCCCTGCAAAAATGCACTGAGCTGTGGACCTTTAATAACGTATGGTCTGTTGACATACTCTAAACCTCGAAGTAGAGGCCTGAGAATAATTCCGTTTTCATCTAGATGATGAATACACGACCTGACATTTTCCGATATATAGATATTTTCGGTAACAAAAACTTCTACTCGACACTCTATACTTAAACGCTGTAGATTTTCGATATCATTGCAAATTAAACAAGTGTTATTGGTAGTCTGCTTTAACACGTTTAACCTCAAACAAGTTGGATCGTCTTCAATTAGTTGAATTTCGTTAACAATAGAATTGTAACAATTTATGCATAACCTGGTCCGTTCCGATACTTGTATAAGCGGCCTTCCAGTAGCTTCTCGTCTAGTCAAGGCTATTTGTCGTTTGACAGCATTGTTTTCACCATCAATTCTTTTCATGGTTTTTACTCGGCCTACTGTATTGCACAGAAAGCACATCATATGAATTCTGTCTCCAAAACGGTTCATTATTATAATTATTTTGCCCACTATCTAAAATCAATAAAAGCAGGTATAGTTGGGTCTAAAGGAAAAAGCCACACGGGTCATCTACATCTATTGGTCATCGGTCTGTCTCACTTTACAATATTTCTAGTTGTTTCGCGAAGTGAGACAAACGATGACTAGCTGATGGCTTTTTCTTAGTTGGATTGAACTTCACTTACCAAATAAAATAGATCCAAAAATCCAATAGAACTTTTTAACAAATAAATATAATGACTAAGCCGAAACGAAAAGATAATAAACAAGAAATAATGAACTAAAACAATACTAACAATAATAAGAACAATTTATAATTAAAGCGCAACGATCTTTTAATTACCACGTGAAAATCAACGATGCCGACACACAATTTCGTCAATTTCAACTAAAAGTCATTAATATCGATAAAAGTCAAAATGAGTGTTGTTGATGTAAACAAAATTCATAACAACTGTAAAGAGTAGTTCAACGATTAAACCGACTCTCAATAATATACAGTTATAAGAAAAATCACAGACTTCGCAATCCTTGCAACCATCTGAGACATTAGAAATAATAACACCATTATATGAAACCTATTTAACACATATATATTTATCTACGTCAGTGAGATACACAACTCGTGCTACGCACTCGTTGTGCAACTTCCACACTAATCCACACGCGTTTCTTAAGTATGCGTTTAGCTCACTTGTATCGTAAATATCTATTATAGAACGAACGCTAAATGCTATAATGTTTGTCCCATTATCCCATAATCCCCATTTATTTATTTTTTTCAATTTTGACCGCCCAGATAACGATATAACCCTTTCCGCGCACTACTGTTTGCCAGCAAGGCGCATCAAGCACTGCGTCTACTGTGACACTCTTCGTGTTAATTCACCGCACGCCACTGGCGACACCGCCGTCTTTTGACCTTGAACGAAAACTTCGAATTTGATCCCCATATACGCGAGAACATAAACATTTCCAATGATCCCCATATACGCGAGAACATAAACATTTCCAATGTTAAAAAATGATTTAATTTCTTTTAGTACCCTGTATTTTGGTAGGTAACAGATCCTGTGGCTGTGGGGAAAAACTATTTTGACCTCAAAAATATGCCTGGACAGTTTTTTAATAGTTATTTATACACCAAGTGAGTTAAATGAATGTTTATTCATGAGAGGAAAGTTTAACCCACGAGCCCTAGCGAGTGGGTTAATTTTCTTCGAATGAATAAACATTTTAACTCACGTGATGTATACAAAATTTTATCCCATTTTGTGGAAATTTGAAAAATGAAGTACAAGAAAAAATGCCGGGAGTGAGTTAAAAATATTTTAAATCACTGAAGTTTCAGATTTTTAGCTGGGCAGAGTGACTTAAAATGCCGAGAGTGAGTTAAAATGTTTTTAAATCACTGAGGTGATAAACGTCTACTTACCTTTATCGTTATGCGTTCAATAATGTAATTTTTAAACGTCAAAATGGGATAATAGTTATTTATACACCAAGTGAGTTAAATGAATGTTTATTCATGAGAAGAAAGTTTAACCCACGAGCCCTAGCGAGTGGGTTAATTTTCTTCGAATGAATAAACATTTTAACTCATGTGATGTATACAAAATTTTATCCCATTTTGATGGGCATTTAAAAAATTGAGTACTTAATAGGAATCAAATTATAAAAAGAATTCATTCAGCGAGCGCTAATGTCTAATACCAACTGAAACTGGTAGTTGCTAGGGTATAGCTAGTTGTTTGTTTGTATTTGTAGCAGATTTTTGTACCAGCAGAGTGACTTAAAAGGCTGAGAGTGAGTTAAAAATATTTTAAGTCACTCAGGTGTTTTGTTATTATGCGTTCAATAATGTCATTTTTAAACGTCAAAATGGGATAAAAATATATTTTTTTTTCTGTCACTTTCGAGGGATACTGTAGATTGCGTTTTTTTTTTTTGCTTATGAAACAGCATGGTATGAGAATATCAATGTTTTATTGTGTTTCGCCTAATATTGGTAAAAACGTACCGTAAAATGAGGTGTCTTCGGACAGCGCGGGTGACTTCGGACGGCAGGTAGCGCTCGCTCTTTTCTGGCTAAAGCTGACAACCCTGTTTGTTGAGCCGGGTGATTTCATGGGAGAACTTTGTCTGCCAGTATGCCCATGACTACTGAGAGGATTTGTTGCGGCAGCGCGTAAGTATTTACGATGTATTTGAAATTTTGTAACGGCCACTGATTTAACGGTTTTTGTAATATCGAAAAAGTAATCACTGTACGATTTTTACCTGTTATTACTCGAACTTTTGGTTTATGTTTTATTGAAATATGATGTTTAAATAATGTTTGTACCAAATTAGAACAAAAAAAATAGCTGTCGTTTTTTTTTTACAGAGAAATAACCTAAAAGTCAACCAAATCGAGGGTGACTTCGGACAATGGGGCGGGTCTACAAGCGGGCTCTGGGTGCCCGAAATTACATAAATTATGACCCAAAACAATTAGAAAGGGCAGTTAGAGATGTCAGAGGAGGTCAATTAACTGTGAGGCAGGCATCTGACCGCTACTCTATTCCAAAATCAACAATCCACGACAAAATTAAAGGCACACACACAAAAACACATGGAGGGCAGACGGTTCTATCACAAGAAGAAGAAGGCCAATTTGTTGAAGCTGTATTAGTTTCAGCAGAGTGGGGTTTTCCGCTGACGGAATTTGATATTCGGCAAATTGTGCAGCAATATGTAACGAGGCAAGGAAGAAGGGTGAGGCAATGGAAAAACAATCTACCTGGAACTACCTGGGCTAAAATGTTTCTTTCAAGACATAAAGTCCTCACTACCAGATTGACTCAAAATATCAAGCGAAGTAGGGCTCAGGTTACTGATGCGACAATTAATGAATATTTTCTGGAGCTACAAAAATCAATGGAAGGGGTTCCAGCTCAAAACATCGTCAACTACGACGAGACAAATTTTAGTGACGATCCCGGAAAACCTAAAGTCGTCTGCAAACGAGGATCCAAACACTGTGACCGGATCATTGATTCCTCAAAAACCAATATTAGTGTAATGATGGCTGCCTCTGCTTCTGGTGAACTCCTACCCCCGTTTGTGGTGTACAAAGCAAAGCACAGATATGAAGAGTGGGAACAAGACGGGCCTCCTGGTAGTCGCTACAGTATTAGCAAAAGCGGATGGTTTGAGTCTACGACGTTCGTGGAGTGGTTTCGCCAAATAGCAATGCCCTATTTTAGGCATAAAGAAGGCAATAAAATTTTAATAGGTGATAACCTTTCAAGCCATATCACTTTGGATGTCATACAGGAGTGCCAAAGACACGACATCAAATTTATATTGCTTCCTCCAAATTCAACGCATTTATGCCAACCTTTAGACGTTGCATATTTTGCACCATTAAAGAAACATTGGAGATCCATACTCACAGAATGGAAAATGAAGAGAAAGGGACCATTCCAAAAGTCTGACTTTCCTCGACTGTTACAACAGGCATTGGTTTCAATGAATGCTACCTCAAGTCAAAATATTTTGTCCGGATTCCGTGCATGTGGAATTTTCCCATATAATCCAGAGGCTGTCTTGAAACGTTTACCTCGTAGAACTAACTTACCCGTAGAAAATACTCCGACCCAATCCTCCTCGCCATCAATGGGGAGCCATGTCTCTGACACCTTATTGGATTTTTTGCAAAAAACAAGATCGCCAGATGTTCGTCCTAAGACTAGAAGAAAGCGCATAAACGTTAAACCCGGGCAACCAATTCTACCTGAAGATGTTCCACAGAAAGACGATCCTAAACAATCTGATCCAGGTCTCAAAAAAACAAGCAAGAAGGACATCAATGAAGACCACAACTCGTCGGATTCGGACTTTATTCCCACGCGCCCGTTGAAGCTAACTATAACAAAACGGAAGACTGATAGTAACTTAACAAAAAGAAAGACTGATAACTTAACAAAACGAAAGACTGATAACTTATCCTCTGATTCAGAAGATGAGAGTAACTTAACAAAACGAAAGACTGATAACTTATCCTATGATTCAGAAGATGAGGTTCCCTTGCTGTTGCTCAAGAATAAGAAGACAAACCAAAATACTGACACGTGCGATAACTCAGTTCCTGAAGTTGGCAAGTTTGCTTTAATAAGAGTGCCTTTAGCTTATTGTTCTAGATATAAATATTATATTGGATTGATTGTAGAAGATCTGAGAGAACCCAATGCAACTTCACCATATCTAGTAAGATATATGAGAAAAAAAAAAGGAAATGATGATCAAATATTTTTCTATTTTCCGAGAATAGATGACGAGAGTATTGTTCTGGTCTCAGATATCGTAAAAATTTTAGATCCAGTTCGTTTAAGAAGAGACCGATATTTATTTTCAAATTTACCTGATGAAATAACTTTAGAGTAGGTTGACTACCTATTTTATTTTTGCATTAACCATATTTTTCTTTGTTCAAATCTGGAAATTTTCCATTAAGAATGTTATGTTTTATTTTTTTATTTAGAATTTATATTTCCTTTTATGTTTGTTTGTATTTTTTATTTTTATAACGATTTTGATTTATAAATAAACGTTTCAAAAAATGAAAAAAAAAAAAAAAAAACAAAAATAACAACCCAAACTAACCCAAAATAACCCAAAATAATTTTTTTTTAGGCTGGAAACAATTTTTTTTTTTTTTTTAATGTCCGAAGTCATTTTAAAACGCGTCTAAAAATAGATTTCAAGCAATTTTAATGGGTGTCCGAAGTCACCTCAAAAATGGAGGTGAGTTCGGACAGCAAAAAGTCAAAAAAATAAAAATCCAGGGAGGGGGTAAAAATTTAAAAAAATTGGGAACATATATATGGATAGTGTGAGCATCTAAGTACTGTATTTTTTTCAAAAGTCAGAAAAATCAAATAAGCTCGGTATGCAGAAAAAACATGAAAAATCGTCCGAAGTCACCTCATTTTACGGTACGTTATAAAATACGGAGAAATGGTTTTTGACATTTATTTGCCATTTACAATAATATCATTAAATCCCAACTTTGATAGCTCATATCTCGAAAACGGCTCGATAAATTTTTTTGCGGCCATGAGAGCAATTGATCAGCAGGTCATAAACTACAACATATAAAAAATTCAGCCGTTTCTACTGGGACCGGATTTACATAAGATTTGTGCGGGGTCCTTTGTTGAGAATAAACCAAGGGGTAAATCACTCATGGAAATCACTGTACACTTTGCTGGGAATACTTTGGGAATACTTGATAATACTCTTGAAATACTAGAGAATATTTGGAAATCATTAGAAATAATAAGGAATACTTGGAAGTCATTGGAAATACTCTGGAAGTACATGGGAATAATTTGGAAATACATGGAAGTACTTGTAAATTTCTATAACTTCCAACGCCACTTTTAACGCGTGCATTTTCGTTCTAATACAGTGTTCCACTTTGTTCTGGCTAAATGTTCAAATTTTTTTTTGATCAACTGTTGCAGTTATCCTAATTTTGAGGCAACTGAAACAGTAACCCCTAATTTCTTATGCATTCACATGGAAATTATTCTGAGGCGACTGGAACATATTGTAACATGTAAAGATCCTACCAAATTTTATTTTTTTTGCTCAAGAATTATGGGAAACATGGAGGATGCAACAAAAGTATTACTTAGTGGTGAGAAAATAACCTTTATTAAAAATGGTAAAATGAACAAAAAAATAAAATAAGAAACCTATTTTCTTTGCAAGTAATCCATATCTCCATTTCTGCATGGTGTTCAGCACAGTTGACAGTTCTTCTTCTACTTCATTCATATACATATTCCCTCGCATATTCCTCCACCACCTTATCCTGCTACCGACAATATAAAGTTCGCCTTACGAGTCTAACACTATAGAAAGAATGCGGATAAAAAAATTGCAATATTGCCTATTTGACTTCCAATAGAAAATACCTTAATATTTATCTATGTTACACACCTACATTTACAAGGAAAAAGTAATATTTAAAAATGTTGCGCCCACGCCTATGACAGGCAGCAACAAGCTCGAAATGAATGGCATTTATTCCCCCTTGCCCTTCAGACGTCGTAGTGCTAGACTCGTAAGGCGAACTATACCTACCTTTCCCTCTTGTTCCAAGTTCCAAATACAAAATCTTTTGTGGATCTTGGGCAGCATTGATTAAAATCCAAACTTCTGTCACTTGTTTTTATGAGGATACACTTTGTAAAAGTAACAAACACATTTTTTTCTCGAAAATTAATCCGGCGGCGTTCTTCCTACCACATGCAGGATATAAATGAAATATACTCGACACTCGTAAGGAATTTTTATATGCGGGAAATTCAACTTTCAATGATAAGCCAAAAACTGGTATGTGGTCCAGTTACCTCGCTGTTACAGTTAACCAAGTTGACTTTACTTGGAAATACTGGGAAATACGAGAGGGTATACTTGGAAATACTGTACAAATTTGAAAAGTATTCCCAGAAATTGGAAATCACTGTACGTTTTTTCGTGAATGGTTGACTCCTCGGATTAAACGGACCTTAGGGACTCAATAGGAAATATTTTCAAGTGTGGCAGCAGAAAGCCCTTCCAAAATTAGGTATCCCTAAATATGAGGTTCCGTTAATTTCCGCAAATTATTTTCTCTCGCAATCAGCTATTTCTCGATTGGATTTAACTGAAAAGCCCTTGAGCTCCTTGGAAAAGCTCCATACCTCTCTTAAGTCTGTGGAGCACATTTGGGGCCAGATGTTCAAAGCAGATAGTTATCAAATTGAAATATTTTTAATGTAAAACAACTATAATTTATATAGGTAATAGGTAACATAAATTTGATATAAATATAAATTGAAAAAGCCTATGCCAATGCCAATCTACTGTAGTAAGTATATCCTGATAGCGCAAGTGCCACTGTCTTCTCAGTATTTAAGTTCTAATAGAGAAGATTCCCATCCAACAATATGGCCTTACGTATGGTATGGATGAAAATGTAGAAATGAGCAGACTACCCGCTTTTTAGCAAGGCTAATTTGCCACAATATGCCCCCTTTAGGGCCAAATTATGGACTGACTGGTAAACGTCTGGTTGTTACCTAGCAGGTACTTTCTATGCACCAGAGAATAGAAAGTACCTGCTAGGTAACAACCAGAAACTTACCAGTTAGTCCATAATTTGGCCCTTGAAAAATAAATAGGTTTGTTATTTTGCTTACCTGGGCTTGAGAAGTTCCCGGTCTTGGCTCCATGATTTTCTGGGGCAAATCCTCGTTTTTCAACTTCTCCATATTAATAAGAGCTCACTTTCAACGCTAGAAACGAAACTTTCCTTAATTGGAACAGGGAAACTTAATATAATCACCCAAGAAATAAATCTCACGCAAAACAAACAAATCAAATCTCAATAGACCAACTTTGACAAGCACAAAATTGACAATTGACAAAAATAAATGAAACCAAAATGGCGCCGATGACGCATTGCCGGTCTGCGAAAACCAAGGATATTACATACTACACAGGATAGCCTACAGTCAAGATTCCTAAAGTTAATAGGTTGTCAGAAATGTCAGAGCTGCATTCGATTGATCAGATTAGAGCTGTTTTCTCGCGTTCACTTTTTTGAAACTGGTTCAAAGCAGGTTTGAAATAGTATATTCTCGCGATTAACCAATGACGTCACACAAAATTAGTTCAAACCGCTTCGAAATAAAATCCAATACACGTTCTTAAACCATTTACCCGCGCCGAGAAGTTATGACGTCATTGTGAAACTGTTGGTTTTAATCCAGTTTTGAATTTTTTTTTAAGACTTTGAGACGCGAGAAAACACCTCAGATCATTTCAATGGATTAGATCGATCTGGTTCAATTTAAGTGATCCAGATAGTGTTCGATTGTAGTTGGATCAGTTCAAAGATGATACACACTACTACTACAGGATGGCCTATCCTCATAAGGCATGTGTGTAACAAATCCCCCTCTAGCCAAATTACCAGTTGTGACGTAGGCATCATGTGATTTTTTGCCTTGACAAAGACTGTTTAAACAGCTGACGACTTAGTTATGACGTCGGAATAGGTTACACACCAATATGGCGCCGATTACCAAAAACGAAGTCAATAAGCAATCCTTATAGGTGTGTATCATCCTTGGGATCAATTCACCCCTCTTCCAACAAAGAAAAATTATTTAGATCCACTCTAGATCACAAGAAGTCAACTAAAAATATTGCCGGTTCAGTTAGATCGATTTATTAGACTATCCAAAATACTGTCAAATTTAAATTAGGCAATCCAACCACGTGACATTCAAGATGACGGGCGGCCAGCGGCCACCGGCCAGACATGGGCCAAAAAACACAAAAAAATATCTAGTTTCTGCCAGACTTTAGAGTTTACGTACCTATTGTTCGTCGATTTTAATCTGATACTCGGACGAAATGTGAGCTGGTGGCTCCCTACATTAGAACGCCAATGGTTACCTGACGTTACACCTGGTTTTGCCATATGAAACACCCCCTCGCTCCTCATACCGCAAGTGTCAGTTAAAAATCGACGAACAATAGTCAACAAATATTTTATTAAATAATCAAAATCAAAGTTGCAAGCAAAACTTGCAGCAAAATAATTAAAATACCTACGCATAAAAACACATATTCAAAACAAGCTTGCTTGGCCGCCACGCGATATTAAATTTTTGTTTTGATAGATGGATTGGATTGCCTCTTCCCAAAAGGGCTTCTTGCACCCATCGCAAATTTGGTGCATCAGGGGAAATGAGGATGTAGGGTGATATATTATAAATGTCACCCCCTACTAACTTTTTCATTTGACGGTTCTGACAGAAGTGTCTAATATAAAAGTTTTAAGAAATTGTCAAAAGTTTTTAACTAAGTCAGTTTTAGACATATAGGGTACGTCACAATGGTACAGCAGTGTGAAGTTATATTTTTTTAAATAGAACACCCTGTATATTGTGCGTTTATTTGCTAGTCTCGTTTAACCTAATTTCAACGTTAAGCCTAGTACTCATAACTGCGAAATTCGCATTTTTTTGACATTGCTTCGACAATTTGACATTTGATACACGCATTAAACGTCAAATTGTCAACGCAATGTCAAAAAAATGCGAATTTCGCAGTTATGAGTACTAGGCTTTATACGGCTTGATATGTTTATCTCTCAGTTAATCTCCAATAGTAATAGGGAAAAAACGCAAAAATACCTTCCTAGGCTCTCATGTTATTTTTTTAAAAATATTGATAATTACTTATGACCATTTCCACCAACTATTTTAGGGAATCCCTAACGATAGGTATGACTTAAACAGACATTTCTCCATTTAAAAATGTCATTTTAGGGAATACTTATCGTTAGGGGTCCCCTAGAATGGTTGGTGGAAACGGGCATTAGACATCTGGATTTATTATAATATTTCACCGTTTATAATAATGAATAAAATTTGAACAATACACTGTTTATAAAAAACGATGGGGGTTTTCAAGCGATTGACCAGTCAGTAACTTTGACAGATGAGCCACGCATTTCACGTCATTCAAGACCATTTGGTTGACAAAGGACGTTTATTTCATTGTTTACCTGTCAAGGCTAACCGACCAGTCAACCGCTTGAAATCCTATCCAGATGTCAAGTTTTTGACATAACGCTTCCTAGACAAATAACCCTTCGTTTTTATTCTCATCGGTAACTTCACCGATGAGTTAGCTATCTTTGTTTAATGAATGGAAAATGACAATGACCGACATAGAATGGTGGATCCATCAGTAAAATTTGATGAGAATAAAAACGCAGGGTAACTACCTAATTAATGATTGTCATTGTCATTCATTGTCATTTCAAACCATGAATTCATTTTAATAATTCTTGACATTTTTTCAGGTTTTGATATCATTTTTCGAGAATAATACCACGAGAGCTTCAAAATTACGGATAATTTTTCACGATTCTAGGAGCTCTATGTCAAAAATTTGACATCTGGTTTTTTTCAAAAATGTCCCAATGAAACCTATTGAGATTTTTAAGATTATATAACTTGATATAAAGCAGAATAAGCTCTATCCAATCAATAAAAAAAAAGATTGCATTCCCATTAAAAAAAAAAGATCAATGACGTCATATCTTTGAGAGGATTTTTTTTTCCTATATCTCTATGTAACTTTTTCCTACACGTCTTCTTATATCTATTTCCAAAATTTTATCAAATTCCATCGAGCCGTTTTCTCAGAAAAATGCCAACACACACATACATACACATATAGTCTAACAAATACCATTTTAAAGTCACGTGATTTTTCTCTATCCTTGTTGAATACATCTCAAACAGCGGTGATAGTAGAATTGACAAAAAAATTGGTGTCTAATTATTGTTCATAAAATTCTTACCTGAAATAGAATCCGTCACTGTCATCAATTAGTTTGTCAAAGTTATTTTCGAAAATGATACAACGAACAAACACAGCTACTAATTTTGACTATATTAACCTTTTTCCATCTCGAAAAGAAGCAAATAGAAAACGAGCACATAATTCAAGTTCAGAATGAATTATAACGGGCAGCAGATGCGTCAAAAGTGAGTCTCGCAACAATTGCAAGTATTAAAATTCCCACCTGATTGGTTAATATTACTTCAGAAACGCGTTTGTAAAATGCTAGTGGGAACATATCTTAAAATTCAATAGTTATTAACCACCAGTAACTTTTTGTAGGTGATATCAACGACATAATCAATGGACATACGTTTTTTGCCACCAAAATCACGTGACTTTAAAATGGTATTTGTCGGACTATACCTATACACACACACACAGACGGAAATGTGCTACTTTGCCAAAAAGTCTTAAAAATGATCCAAAACGTCAAGTTTTAATGAAATTTTGACATGGTCAAAATCAGGCTATCACCATAGCTTCCTATCTAGGAAGCTAAAAATCTCTAAAACCTAAATGATACAATTTTTCTTTTTTCAATGTGAAACCTTGAAAGAGGTTTTCATGTTTTTCCCTTTAGCTATTGAAGATAGACATATCAAACCGTATATCGTTGAAATCAGGTTAAAATGACCTAACAAATAAGTGCACAATATACAGGGTGTTCCATTAAAAAAAATATAACTTCACACTGCTGCACTTTTTTGACGCACCCTGTATGCCTGAAATCAACGTAGTTAAAAACTTTCAACAATTTATTGGAACTTTTGTATTTGACACTTTTGTCAAAAATGTGTGAAATTTATAATAGATCACCCTGTACTACGTGCGACTCGAGTGCTTAATGAGTTTTTAAAAGGAACGTTCAAACTTTTGGCATTGAGCAGCTCTTATAGTAACTCAACGGGTAAAAGGAATACAGCAAATGGTGAGTGATTTGAAAAACACGTCACGGGTAAATTTCGTTACTCGAGAGAGAAGAAACATATATCATAAAGAGACGGAAAAAGACAGCTATTGATTGACACAAACCAAGGACTATAAGCGCAAACAGGATTACCTTTTTATTGACAAGTGCCGATATTGACACAAACAAAGGATTATAGGCGTGAAGAGAATTGCCTATTATTGACAAACGCCGATACTATTGTGACGTCACTATAGATAGGTGTCTCCTTTTTGTTATACTATTATATCATTGTTTTGTGATTATTTTCGTGTATTTATACATTTGTGTACTGTGTTTTTTTTTTATTACATCCATAAACCTATATTTCATTCCTGTGCCGTCGGCTTGACCTGTGAGACTACACTCTACTTCATTCCATCTTTCGTGCCGTGTGTGCTACGCTTTTTCCTCTCCCCGCGCCGTCTAGTCGCCACCCACCACTCCTTGCGCAGCGGAGGGGTCTCGTGGCGGTAGCCGAAGGCGACATTCGTCAGTACGCTCTTATTTCACCGAGAGTGAAGTGTGTTGTTGCGCTGCTATACGCAGGTGTTCAGTTCAACGGCGAGTGCCGTTCAAAATTTTATATTAGTGCTAACCATTTTACAACGGTGAATTGTGAATTTTTAGTTTGTGCTTAAAGATGGTAAGTTTATTGTTCATTTTGTTTATAGGTATGTTGTGCAGTGAACTTTATTGAGTCTGTACCTTGTTACAAGGACAGATGCTGGCGCGGCCTGCCAGCCAGACGTGCTTTAAGAGTGCTAGTAAACTGCCCTGTATCCATTCTGGATCAGTAGTGGTCCGTACGGGCAACCCTGCGGACAGCACCTACAAGTCAAGTCTACTTCGTTAGACTAGAATTTCTGAGCCGTAGGCCTCAATTGTTTGAGCCGTAGGCCTCAATTTGTTGTGCCGTGAGGCTCAACTTTGCGAGCTGTAGGACTTTGTGATCCGTAGGGCTCAAATCTGCGAGCCGTACGGCTCATCTTCCGTACGGCTCATCTTCCGTACGGCTCAACTTAGCGACACGTACGTGCCAGATTTCTGAGCCGTACGGCTCAACTTTCGAGCCGTACGGCTCAATTTTTCGAGCCGTACGGCTCAACTTTTCGAACTATACGGCTCAACTTTTCGAGCCGTGCGTGTCAAATTTAATGGTCCCTCTGGGACCAGATGAGCCGTATGGGCCGTATGGGCCGTATGGGCTAGGCTAGCGGGCCATTGGTGAGAACTGTGAGCCGTACGGGTCAGAATTGAAAATTTTTCTGGTCGCACGATTTCAAGCTATACAGTTTCAGGCAGGGTTTGGATTACTGAGAGAGATTTCTTTTTCAGGTGAGTCCATTGTTGGGACTGTCTACCCTCGAATCACTGCTGGATAAGGATGCCGATAACCCCGAAGATAATGTTATTCTTCGCAGAATCAAGCAGCTGGCCGTCGATCACCTTCCTGAAGGCTGGCGTAGGTGGAAGGTCCACACATTATCAAAAGACGACCTTCTGGGGGAGAAGATGGATCCCCAGATACTTAACAAAATTAGATTTGCTCTACCAACGGCTGGATTAGCCCTAGCTTTTTCTCCTGATTGTTCTTCGTTGCCGGAGAGGGCTTACAGAGACATGAAGATCAAGATGCTCAGTTGGCCTTTCTGTAACGGCTTAATTATTGGCCCTTCTACTTTAGCCGCCAGAGTCAGAGGTTCAGCTGCGCAAAATGAGCTAGTTCTAGCCGCTTTACAAGACCTGAAACCCCTTCTTCTAAGTAGGGAGGAGGCATCGAAGGAGATCGCCAGACGTTATGAAGAAATGGACGATTCCATTTCTACATATTCATGCTCCTCGAAGTCAAAGAAAGCTAGCAGACTGGACAAGCTAGAACAGAGTCAGAGTGAGATGAAAAACATGCTGGAATCACTCATGAAAAAATTTGATGCCCCAGAAGAGGATGCTCAAGATTATTATTCGGAGGAGGTCGAATCTTCAGCCGATGAAGAGAATATTCCCCCTACGTCTCCGCCACCTTACGTTCCATCCAACGTATCACCCTTAGCTCCATGGGTTCCGCCTGAACCTATGTTAGAGGATGACTTTGATTTTTCTCCTTCGACCCGAGAGCAAGAACCTTCAATCCCAGCACCAAAGCCTCACATTGCGACCCAGGGAATCAGTTGCCAGCGACTTGGCGAACTATCATTCAATCAGATAAGGTATACGGAGGTACAGAAGAAGCTGCATGCCTCACCAGTCTTTAGTGCTCTCAAAATCAACCCAGCGCTCGTAAGGAACTCTTCTGTAAGCTCCCCACAAGAGCAGCTGTCTAAAATGGATTTCACTCTTGGTACTATCGTACACGGGCTCCTTTTGCAAAGGGAGGCTTTAGCTAACTCGGTAAGAGAGCTTTCAAATAGGCATCCATCTGTGAAACAGGATCTGAAAGCTGCCCTATTCTCAGCAGAATCACCTTTTAAGGAAATCTCCGATAATGTTTTACAATATGTCTGTGGTCGTCGGGCGGAGGTAATCGAGCAGAGAAGAAAGGGTTTACTTCCCAAGGAGGAATACCAAGCATCCCTCCTTAGTGCGATCCCGCCATCCACGACCCACCTCTTTTGTGAGAAACAGTTAGCGGAGTTAATGAAGCAGCCGGCACAACCCGCATTTTTTCCTGCCCCCAGTAGAAAACCACTACTTCCGAGAAGGTCCACTTACGCTAACACCGCCTCTGGCAAAATCTCTAAAACGCAAAGGTACCCGAATCGACGACATACTCCTTACTCCGCTAAAGTCGCCGAGGCGTGGAGAGGACCATCAGGGAGCGGCACACACCATAAAAAAGCTCCATCCCGATCCAAAGCTTCCAGGACCCACACATCAAAGAAATCTCACACCTCCTGAGACAGGGGGATTCAGGGGGGGAAGGCTCTGCAGATTCCTGGAGACATGGGAACGGGGGGGAGCGCCGCAAGCCGTTTTAAATGTAATAAAGGGATATTCGATTCCCTTTGTGAAGAAGCCACCTTTAGTCCCGCTTTTGGGCAGCATATTGCCAAAATTCAACACAGAGGGAATGGATTCAGAAATTCAGTCTCTTCTGGAGCAGGGCATTCTGGAAAGCTCAACAGAAACTCTAGGCTTTTTATCGACCATGTTCCCAGTGCTAAAATCGGATGGATCCATACGACCTATAATAAACCTTCGGAGCCTAAACGACAATTTACTCCCAAGAAAATTCAGGTTGATAAATCATTTCAAGGTTGTCGAATTTCTCCAGGAGAGGGACTTCTTAGTGAAATTAGACATCTCGCAGGCGTATTTTCACATACCCGTGAAAGCTCAGCATCGAAAGTTCCTTTCTATAGTCCACCAGGGCAGGGTACTTCATTTTACGTGCCTGCCCTTCGGCCTGTCAACAGCTCCGCTGACGTTTGCCAGAATTTCAAACTGGGTAGCTTCGAAGCTCAGAGAGATGGGCATGAGGGTCCTAGTTTATCTAGACGATTTCCTAATAGCAGGACAGGACCCCTTAAGGTTGAAGGAAGACGCTGTAAACGCGGTGCTTTTTCTGGAATCCCTCGGTTGGGTCGTAAACAAGGAAAAGTCGACAATGGAACCATCACAGAGTCTGGAGTACCTGGGGATCGTTTGGGATTCGGTGAGAAATGTGTCATACCTACCGGCAAAGAAGGTCGAATCTATAAGAAAAGACTTGGACATCATTACGTCAACCAAGACTTGGAACTGGGAGTTAGCGAAAATACTGTTGGGGAAGCTAAACTTTGCCTCTTTCACGATTCCCCTAGGAAGGTTACACTCCAGATCCCTACAGAGAGCAGCGAACAGTCTCCCGGACTTTCAGAAAAAGAGAAAATTCCTGATACCCTCAGAAGCTCTAGAAGAATGCTCTTGGTGGGTAAGAAACCTCCAGAAATCTTCCGCCCTATCCGGTTCAAGGGAGACAATCCTCGTGACCTCGGATGCATCGGATATCGGCTGGGGGGCACAAATAAACGGAAAGCTTGTCAGTGGCACGTGGGAAAAAGATCAGAGACTCTGGCACATCAACAGAAGAGAACTCTACGCAGTCATACAGGCGTTTCAAAGGGAACTACACCAATTAAAAAACAAAAGAGTTATTGTTCAATCAGACAACAAGACTGTCGTAGCCTATATAAAAAATCAGGGGGGGACCAGATCTCCGAAACTTACAGAAATGGTTTCTCATCTGCTAGAAATAGCCTACGAGCAGAAGATAGATATCGTTCCTCAGTACATCCCCGGTGCCTACAACGACATAGCCGACAGCCTTTCCAGGCGCAGGCATCTAGCAGATTGGCACTTATCAGACAGGATAACCAGGATGATATTTCAGAGATGGGGTACTCCCGAGATCGACCTCTTTGCCACCAGAATGTCGAAAGTAGTCCCTTCTTACGTCTCGAGGGACATAAGAGACAGGACAGCCATTTTCATCGATGCCTTCAGCAGGACATGGCAGTTCAAGTTAGCATGGATATTCCCTCCACCTTCCCTAATACCACGGGTCCTGTCCCACCTGAACAAGGCCGAAGGGACGTACATTCTAATAGTCCCCAGATGGGAGAAAGTCTTTTGGAGGGCAGATCTGAGGTCGAGAGCAATAGATCGACCTCTCCGGATCAGAGACTTACACCACCACATAATAGATGCAACAACCGGATTAAGCCTACCCAACGCCAGAAACTTACGTTTGGAGGCATGGAAAATACGGGGTGGTCCAAGATTACCGCGGCCTGGTCGGATGAAGATCACCGGTTATTAGAGAATGCATGGAGGAAATCCTCACTAAAGACTTACTCAGCCCCTTGGAAAGCATGGTTGGAGAGATGTAAAACTCTGCATCTAAATCCCAATGCCCCAGAGGCATGAACAGTGGCTCAACACCTGAGTTTTCTTCATAGAGTGAGGGGCTTGTCAGCCGATACCATAAAGGTGCATAAATCGGCAATTGCAACATTGGCAAATCCCCTACGAAGAGAGGATATTTCGGGTAACCCTTTAGTGAAACAGATGATCAAGGCTATTGAACTAGTGAAACCTCGTACTGTTAGGAAACACATTTGGGATGTATCACTTCTGATTAATTGGATGAAGACAGTGAACATCAGTGAAGAAAGTATCTTTCAAGTCTCACGTCACCTTGCTCTAATATTACTTCTAGCTTCGGGAAGAAGGATACATGACCTAACTTTGCTAAGAATTGACAGAAATAGCATGATAATAGATGATCAGTCGATAACCTTTTGGCCAGATTTCGGGTCAAAGACAGACCGAGGCTACCATAGACAATCAGGATGGAATATCTTAAAAGTTCCCACTAGGAGGCTGGATCCCATATATTGGACGAAGGTATTGATCTCCATTTCTGCTGACAGAAGAAGAGCAATTAATGCTCTAGATTCTTTATTCATTACCTCACGAGGCCGAGTGGCCCCTGCATCTAGAGCAGTAATCGCTGGATGGGTTAAGACTGCTCTTTCCGAAATTAATGTTAATTTCGCCCCGGGAAGTATCAGATCGGCGGTCGCTTCCTCGAGAAGAGATCATAACGTCCCCATAGACTCTATCCTGCAGTGTGGAAACTGGAGTAGCGACCATAATGTTTTTAAACATTATTTTAAGGAAATCCTTAAGGCCCCTACGAAGAACGATGCTGATGTGTTTTTAGTAGATACCAGCTTCAAAGCTGTTTAACGTTTTTAACTTTATATGAATACATTTCGGTGTTTTGTTCTTGGCTTTTATAGAGTTACCTATTTTAGTTTTCTTTTGGTGGCATGTTTATACGAAGAACTATACTTTTCTGTTTATACCGATTTGGATACTATTAGTTAATTAAAAACGTTTTTTACTTTGTTCTCCATCTTTGGTATTTTATTTAGCACATACCCTATAAGAACTTCTAGTAATTTTCAGTGATCACAGTACGCTCTCCCGCGTCGTCAGAAACCAAAAACCTCTCACAGGTCAAGCCGACGGCACAGGAATGAAATAGTCAGCGTTTTTCCCCCGAAGGGATAAAAACGATATATTTCATACCTTGCCTAGGCTTGACCATAGTAAGTACTTGACGACGGTTTCTCCTGAGGTACTGACGAATGTCGCCTTCGGCTACCGCCACGAGACTGAGACCCCTCCGCTGCGCAAGGAGTGGTGGGTGGCGACTAGACGGCGCGGGGAGAGGAAAAAGCGTAGCACACACGGCACGAAAGGTGGAATGAAGTAGAGTGTAGTCTCACAGGTCAAGCCTAGGCAAGGTATGAAATATATCGTTTTTATCCCTTCGGGGGAAAAACGCTGACTATTATGTAAGTATATTCGGCCATGAAATTATTAAAATATTATCAAAAATGATATTAGAGACGGAGACAAATCCACAAATCAAGGTTTATGAGCGCACAAAGGATTATTGTCAAGCACCGATACCCTTGTAACGTCATTATAGATGCGCGTTTCCCTTCGTCTGTATCTCGACTCATACGCGCTAAGTCTAAAAGTTGTAAGGAAAGAAAGCTTTCAAGAAGTTCCACTTCTACCACGTGTACGGCGCTGCACATGATTTTTTTCAAGCACAGTTTTGTATAAACTGTGTTTAAATTTGGATTATTTTATTCCGTCTAAGATGACGTCATAACCGTTTCCAATAACAAACAAGATTAAAAGTTTTCTACACCAAACGAGCAACTAACAAGTGACAGTTGACAGTTATCGAATTGAACCTTTTTTTTCCGTTCATCGATCAGGAACTGGTGCCGGATTATGAACATGAGTTGCGTCACCAATCGAATATGACTTTGGTAAAGAGTAAGTTGATAACGTCATCTAGGGTGCCTTATGGAGATTTGCATTATGTTGAGACAAACCAGATGACGTCATAAAAGTTATCAACCTACCTTTCTCGAACAACCTTGGCCTACAGTGATATATAACTCTGACTGGTTTCTGATTTTTGTGCGAACAAACCTATTATTTTGTAGGTCTGAAAATGCTCGTATAAGCGAAACACATGTCACTATTAAGTGAATAATAGTTATTTATATTACGTAGTACGGATTGAGCTTCATTACAGTAACGAGTAGGGAATATTACCACGACGAGGTCGTAGACCGAGTCGTGGTAACCACACGAGTATTGTAATGAGTCTTACCGCTTACCGTACGTGTGGCATTATAAACCTTGGCGCTCGGTATATAATGACCAACTTCTCTACCTAGGTATAGAATGTACTATTTTTACCACTATCCTGAGAAGTAGTCATTAATCAATCTTTTTTTTTGGGAAGATATTGAATTTCTCTCATTAGGTTAATAAATGAAAACAATATAAAAAAATACCTACGTCAATAATGAAAATGACGTCATGACGCAAGGATATTGTCATAACGTAACGGGTTTCTTTCGGTTTAATTTCCATTTTAAACTGCCAATTTAAAAAAAAAAAACAGGTTCTTGTATGTACACTATAGGAAAATACCATCAGCTGTTGATAGAGGGCAGCACTTCCGACAAGAAAAAATCATTTGAGCACAAGTTTCAAATCATTTTTTATTTTCTACTAGCAGTAGTAAAAAAAAATTCTATATGTTCCTCGGAAGAAAAAGTCATTATATACCTTACGCATTATAAAAGCGCTTGGTATATAATGACCAGCTTCTCTACCTAGGTATATAATGTACGAATTTGAATTTACTTTTTCCGAATTTGAATTTACTTTTTCCGAAATTAACTTTACTTTTTCTGAAATTGATTTGACTTTTTCCGAAAATGGCTCTACATTTTCCTAAATAAAAAGTTACTTTTACCGAAATTGAGGTTGAAATGGTGTAGAACGGTTCAAAAAACTGAACCCGATCTAGTTGCTGTCATTTGTCATGACATATATCAACAGACGACAAATAGCGAAGTTTGAATTTTTGAATTCAAATTCAAATCAGTGGAAATAGATAAGCCTAAACTATCGTGTACCATTTAACACGCAGAAAAATGAATTCAAGATCGAAGGCAAGAGCAGCCCAAGTGCATGCTTTTGCTCGAACTAGAAGTGTGTGGCCTGCAGGACGTAAAAAGATCAATCCCGAACAAAATCGAAACAAGTGCGACGTGCATGAAGTCAAAAGTTTTCTCGACTCGCTCCCCATTGATGAAAATGCAGACCTGGATGCGGAGTTGCCGGTTTTGGATTTGAGAGAAGAATACTTTCTTGGAAAAGTTGATGAAACTCAAAATATTGAAGATTTAAAAAACATGATGCAGGTCTATGGAGTTACTAGTAAAGATAATTTTGATGTGATAAATTTATCATGAAAATTTTGTTTACCATGACCATATTTGACTCACATTAGTGTATTTAGGTACAATTTGTTAATGTGGATCTTTCCAGATCTCTCCACAATGAGAGAAACATGTTATTAATATTAATATTCAAATAAATTCTAATTACTTAGATAAATAATGTCTTCAGGTTTGTTCAATGTATATTAAAGCTTTTCTTTTAAATCACCATAGAACAATGTTTTCCGTTATACTTACCTGGAGACAACCCTTTTTCATCTGTCTTTACAATAGTAAAACGAATAATGGTAATATTTTCAGAAGAGCGCACGGAATTTTTGCGCGATCTCTGGTCTCTGTTTCCATGCGCTAAACAATCGGTTAGATTAGACGTCCTCAACTCTTGGCGTAAAATACATTAGCCAAGTTAAAAACACTATAGATCAATAAAACGAATTCCTAAATGTTAGGTATAATCTTGTTAAAAAAATTACCTCACAAGCACAGCCTGAATCGCAAGTTGCAGGCATCCCATCGAGGCTTGCGGGTGACGTCACCTCTAAAAGTCTGCAGGTGACGTCACTCATAGGCCCTGCCGACTCGAAAATTGGCGAACGTACGCCTTAAGGCCGGGACACATCTATCATACATTCTTCCGATCCGACTCCGATCATACAATCAAGGTCTTTATTCTTGAAACAGGGGAGCAGTGGAACGCTCGTTCTTTTGGGAACGCTGCTCCCTGTTCCAAGAATAAGGACCCTGATTGTATGATCGGAGTCGGATCCGAAGAATGCATGATAGATGGGTCCCGGGCTTTATTACAGTGACTCTATTACCCACAGTGGCGACAATTGCTGTCTCATTTTTGATTGGTTCTAAAATCCCATATATTTATATTGAAAACGCCGCCATCTTGTTCCCAACCTCTTGTTACTTTTAAATGTGAATATATGGGATTTAGGTGAACATCTATCATAAATCATGGAAAACACGTTTTTGATGGACCTGATAATGGTCATCAAATACGTCCAATTTCAATTTTTTATGATAGATGTTCATTTAAATCCTATATATTAATATTTAAAAGTAACAAGAGGTTGGGAACAAGATGGCGGCGGGACCTCTATTGTCGCCACTGTATGTAAAGGTTTATTTAGCCACTGTAGGCTTATGAGGATGAGCAATCCTGGGTTGCGTTCAAGGTCGGCAATGCTAATGCCAAAACCTACTTTTCCCCCTCCACCTGTAATGCCGAACCACGTAGGTTGGAGCCGAAATCGAACGCAAAATGCCAATTTTGGCTTGGCTGTAGTTATTTCTTAACGCAGCCCTGTTATTCTTCAAGGCCCGTATTCATGGTCGATGCTCAAGGTTGTGTCTTGGCTAAAGTACGACTTAACGCCATATTTACGTTTCCAAACAACACGGAACAACTGTCAAATATCGGAGCATGAGCCAAGCACCCGTCTATCCTTGCGTTCGGTATTTTGCTCAACGAGCAGAGAGTGCTGAGCGGAGCCGTAATCACGTCACCAGCGAGCAAGCAGAGCAGTTAAACGCTGTATCCGAGTGCCTCGAATTTTTATAAACGAACGCGAATGAACCTACACCGAGTACACTTTTTAAAAAACGCACGGTATGAACACCGGGCTAATAGAAAAGTGCGTTCGAAATCAGTCACACTGAGTGCACACCAGCTGTTCGGAAATTAATTGGTATAAACTTCGTTTGACATACACGCTAGTTCGAAAATATCCAGGATGCCACCCAGTGTGCACTTTTTCTTAACCAACTCTGCCGCTAAGTAAATTTCATTCCGATAGGAGTGACAACTCTTGTCGGTTTTTCATAATTAACCCGTGTTTAGATCTCGTTTGCATCTTCCTCTTTTACGGTTGCTGGCGCAAACCGCTAACGATATCGTTGATGACGTTGACAACGGTGCAACACCAAATGAACTTGATTCCAAAAATCGAGGCATAAGAGCAATCCTGTAGTAGTGTGTAATAAATATCCTTGGTGTAGCGTAACATAGGTCAGAAATGGACGCTTTCCAACGCTTTGTTTTTTAGAGTGTTAAATTTATTACGATACGAGCAAACAGTAAACACCCTAGTTTATAAAATCTTGAAACCGAGAAAAAACCGGTGAAAACCAAGGTTGTTTGAAAGTAATATAGGTTGCCTGATAACTTTTATTACGTCATGTGGAGGACCTAAGCCTAATGCAAATCTCCATTAGATCCTCCCGATAACGACATCTGTTTATCATTACCAGACAACCCATTAACTTTAAGAACCTTGGGTAAGAACCGATTATTAATATTGGTTCCGGTACTACCTGCCCTGAAACATTTCTATGATAATATGGGTTTCGTTCCAATTCCGGTCTGCAAAAAACAAAACGGTTTGGTTCCGGTTTTCAGTTCATTATCGTTCCGGTCCGGCAAGGAGATTACACACTCTAAGCAGTGTTTATCGGCCTCGTTTTTGATAATTGCCGTCATATTGGTTTTCAACCATTGCCGATGTCATAACTAAGCCGTGAGCTGTTTAAACAGTCAAGGCGAGAAACGCTATGCTGCTTACGTCACAACTGGTTGTTTGGCTTGGGGGGGTAGAGGAGGATTTGTTATACATGGGCCTTATGAGGATAGACCATCCTGTAGTAGTAGTGTCTAAAATCCTTGCCGGTCCGGGTCTCTGGAAAAAACATTCGTTTTATCGGGGTGCTTTACTCCCTGAGACGAGAATCCGGCCCCGGGGTGAAGAGAGCGAACTCAGGGTACGTGCACGATGGTAACCCGAACGCAAAAGGGAACAGGAAACACTCCGAGAGCGCTCGGAGTTTACCGAGTGTAAAGCTCACTTTTCATGCATCCGTTTTTCCGTCAATCTGTTGATCCGGAAGTAATCTTATTGGTCCAATATTTTGGCATCAAAATATTGGACCAATATTGGATTAACGGAAAAACGGATGCATGAAAAGTAAGCTTAAAACCAAACTTAGCCCAACCTTGCGTTCGGTATTTCGCTCAAAAAGCAGAGCGGAGCCGTAATCACGTGACCAGCGAGCGAACAGAGCAGTTAAACGCTGTATCCGAGTGCTCGAAATTTTTATAAACGAACGCAAATGAGCCTGCTCCGAGTACACTTCTCGAACGCACGGCAAGTTGGACTCGACGACGGCTGACAAAAAAATCTGTCAACGCACAAAGTATCAAGTTGACAAATGACAGCTTCAAAAACATGTGGGATTTTTGAATTGGGCTTTGACTTTTGAATAAACAATAAACAATGCAAAAGATAAAAGAAAAACGATTTTGCTGGAAACAAATGATTTAAATTTCAAAAACCCGAGGACGTGTATCGAGTACTTATGAGATTTCGGGCTTTGAGAAACGGTGCAGTGCAGAAAACTAACAAATTCTTTTCTACTGTGACTGTGCTGTGAAAGTGTTTCGAACAAGGTGCCTGGATATAAATACTTTTCTTGTGAAGCTCTGTGTGAAATGACCAACCGTACCAGCAATGCTAGGGTAAGACTTAGTTTATTGAATTTTATTCGCAATCAGTGCTGCATAGTACAGCATCTAGCCATAAAGTAGAAGTAAAAATTGCCAGTTTAGCAACCCAAAACATTTCACCAGTGTTGAGAAGTGAGTAGCTATTCAAAACTATGAATTTGTCACCTATTTTTCAGCGCCCAAAAGTTTTATGTCTGTGAAGGGTGCTCCTTATTGCTAGCAACATTGTGTTTTATATTATTAGCCATAGGGTTTCCATACGTCCGGATTTACCCGGACACGTTTGGGTTTTTAGGGTGTCTGGGGAAGTCCGGCCGGAATTCGGAACAATGTCCGGAAAACTCGGAGATCGTGAAAACAACCTAACTTTGTTAAATATTTCAATCTTTACATTCGTTACGGTTATTTATTAATTTCTGTGAAAATGTATTTTTGCAGAAAACTACCAAAATTCATCCTTTATACAAATTTTAAATTCTGTATTTTAGATTAAATGATTGTATTTCAGAAAACGTGAATTATATTTTAGAATTTGTCAGATATAGTTCAGAATCAGAGATCATCAGATGTATTTTAGATATTATGGATATTTATTTTATGAGGAGTATAAGAAATACTATGTAATGTGACGCGTATGGAAATTTGAACGCTGAGCGTAGGTACCTACGCAGATTTTATATTTTCACAAATCGAAACATCCTAGGTGTATAGGTTACCAATTATAAATTTTATTCAATAAACTTAAATTGAATTGATAACATTTGAAATACATTTGACGAATTCTGAAATACAATTGACAATTTCTGATCTACAAACATAGCTTATATCAAGTGAATAATATTTCTAATATTTATGGGAACTTTCTGGATTTGATATTTTGTAGTAATAAGGATGTATGTACCTCAATATCAGCCGATCCACTTTTGAATTTGGACACACCTCATCCTGCTTTGGTTTTTGATGTATTAATTTCGGATAATAATTCTGATAAGTTGGAGTATGATTATTGTTTTCTGGATTATAAGAATTGTAATTTTAGGGATTTAAATGTTTATCTGTCTTGTATGGATTGGGACTCTTTTGTTGATATGGATGATATAAACTCTGCTGTCGATACTTTTTATAATCAAATTTATCATGCTATTGAGATCTTTACACCCATTTCAAAAAGAAAAACAGCAAAATTTCCAGGATGGATGGATAGTCATTTGAAATGTTTGATTTTGTCTAAAAAAAAGGCACATCAAAACTATAAAAATACTATGTCCGCTCAGGATTATGGAGTTTTTTCAGAAATTAGGAAAGAATGTAAAATTTATTCTCATATCAGCCATAGGAATTTCATTGAGAAAATCGAGTCCGAGACACAGGACAGAAATGGATTTTGGAGATATGTACGATCGAAAAATGAAAATCGTGGATATCCCAGTTCTATGTTTCTTGATGAGCATGAAGGTAGCACACCTCATGAAATTGTCAATCTCTTTAAGGATAGTTTTTCCTCGGTTTATACTGAGGTGAGTGTTGAGAGTGATCGAAACATTCCTGTCTCTAATTTATCTAGTTTGTCTAATTGCAGTATCAGTTCGGTTCTAATTACCCCTCTTGATATATTTAACAAGATACATTCATTGAAGAATGGATTGGGTTGTGGTCCTGATGACATCCCAGTATTATTTGTTAAGAATTGTAGTTGTATTCTTTCAGAAATATTATGTAAAATATTCAATAAGGCTTTAGAGTTGGGACGGTTTCCTGATATGTGGAAATTAAGCTATATAACTCCTGTGTTCAAAAGTGGAGAAAGAAATAATATTAAAAACTATAGGGCCATATCCAGAATGTCTATTTTTTCTAAGGTATTTGAGTCTATAATAACGGATTTTCTTACACCAATTTTGAAACATGTTATTGTACCGGAACAGCATGGCTTTATTAAGGGTAGATCTACATTGACTAATCTTCTGGTCTATGAGGAGGCTCTGTTGGAGGGCTTGGAGAATAAGTGTCAGATTGACTCGGTCTACACTGACTTCTCCAAGGCCTTTGACAGGGTTGACCATAAGATACTATTGGAGAAGGTGGCCGATGTGGGGCTGCATGGAGGTCTATTGAGCTTGATTGGAAGTCTTCTCACAGGTAGAAAACAGGCTGTAAAAATTGAGAATTACATCTCTTCAGTATTTTCGGTGACCTCGGGGGTGCCTCAGGGAGGACACCTGTCTCCTTTGCTGTTTAGTATATTTATTAATGATCTGTCAGGTGTCTTCAGAAATTCCGATTTTTTGCTCTTGGCTGATGACTTGAAGTGTTTTATGGTTGTTCGGGATGTCAGGGATGCTCAATTATTGCAAGTGGACTTGGATATGTTTCGGACTTGGTGTCAAAGAAACAAACTCCCCTTAAATGTTGAGAAGTGTAAGGTTATTACTTTTTCTCGGAAAAAAACACCATACTTACATAATTACGTTCTTAATAATTTGGAGATTAACAGGGTTGAAACTATTAGAGACTTGGGAGTCTATTTCAACACTAATGTAAGCTTCACAGAGCACATTGAAATAACTGCTAATAAAGCAATGAAATTACTAGGCTTTATGTTCAGGTCACTAAAAGAATTTACTAATATCTACACCCTAAGAAACATTTATTGTGCAATTGTTAGATCAGTTGTAGAATATGCTTGCCCTGTCTGGTCCCCTTATTATGCTGTGCACATCTCCCACTTGGAACGAATCCAAAAAAAGTTTTTAAGATCCATTGCATATCGATTGGGCATCCCAAGTGAATCTATAAATTATAATGAGTTAATGTCTGTCCTAAATCTTGAAAATCTGAACCAGAGGCGACAGTTTTTTGAGATGTGTACTTTGTTTAAGATTGTTAATAATTCTATTGATTCTCCAGACTTACTTGCTAGAATTGGCTTACATGTACCATCTAGCAATTTAAGAGGAAACACATTGTTTAACCTTGATTTTCGTAGAACCAATTATGGTTACCATTCACCTTTACTTAGAAGCTGTCGTTCTCTGAATGATATTATTTTGAAGACTGATTTGGATGTTTTTAACATAAGTTTGGATAGATTCAAAAGAATTTTAAAGTCGATCCTAAAATGATCGTTTTTTCTATTTGTATTCAATTTTAAGCGTATTATGTTGTTTATGTTTTGATACCTACTACAAAATATTTGTTTAGGCTTATGTAATATTGTTTTTTTATACTAACTTGTCTGTTGCCTACTTGTTATTCCAAATATTTATTATTGCGTGTACCTACACTTTAAGTCTACCTTTGTAAAAATGGCATGTCCGTAAATAAAGAATTTATTTATTTATTTATTTACAAATAAATAATCTGAAACGCAAATAATGACGGCCGATAAAATAGAAATAATAGAATAGAATAGAATAGAAAATAGTTATTTGTTTTACTAGGCAGAAAAGTACAAGATTTAATGCCGCGGCTGGTGTTTCATAGCCGAGGCATAGCTGAGGCTAGGAAACCAGCCGAGGCATTAAATCTGCTTTTCTGCCATGTAAAACATATAATTTTTTCTCCGAATGTTCAAATTCACACATAGACATCTTTTTTATATTTATTTCATTCATTATTTTTATTCAAATAATTAAATTATTTTGACAATAATTGTCATTGTCACCATCAATTTCAAATACCAAATTGAGTGAAATTATTACCTGAAACGTTGTGACACTGTCACTTTTAATGCCTAGGCAGTAAAAATACAACTTTTGATCCTGTCGTGTCATTAAAAGGCCACTTTTACTGTCATTCAGAGAAAAATACTTTTTTCTCCAAACGTCAGAAAAACTTCACTTTGTTAACCCCTGTCAAGATGTCAGAAATTTGATTTCTATGCTGCTAGGCAAATCCGGCGGGTTAACACCTGTCGAGGTGGTAGAAATTTAATTTCTATGCTGCTTGGCAACCCCAGCGGCAGCAAAAGTACTTTTAGTGCCGCTTGAGCGGCAGTAGAAGTACTTTTAGTGCCGCTCGTACTTTTACTGCCGCTCAACCATTCACTTGCCCCCGAGGTTACCCCATTCGTTCGGAGAAAAAATAGCGTGTTGCATACGGAGTAGAAGCACTTTTTTCTGCTTCAGCAGTATTGCAAGCCTCACTACGTTCGGCTCGCAAACCTACCGCTTCAGCACAAAAAAGTAAAGCTTCTACTCCTAATACAACAATATACTATTTTCTCCAAACGTCAAAAAAACGTCACTTTGTCAGCACCTGTCAAGATGTTAGAAATTTAATTTCTATGCTGGTAGGCAAATTCAGCGGGTTAATACCTGTCGAGGTGGTAGAAATTTATTTATTTATTTATTTATTTATTTATTCATCAAGTATCAACAGCCAAGAGGCCAATCACAGATACAAACTTACATCTATTATAAGTAAACTTTAAATCTAATTCTAATCAAAAGATTCACAATATAATAAAGTAAAAAAGTCAAAAAAAAAAACAAACGAAAACAATACTCACATTCGAAGCTTTTCATCAATAATTTTCTTAAAAGCTTTGATATTTATTGTGTCAATATCAATATCGAAAGCATACAAATTAAAAACCTGACACATTTTATATATGGGAGAATTTTTGTACAGATTAGTACGAGGATATGCCAAATAAAAAACATTCTGATTTCGCGAGTTGAATCAATTTATTGCAAATGGTAACTGGGCAAGCATTTCTGGACAATCAATTGTTCCCCTCAAAATATTGAACATTGTGCACAAAATCACCCTATCCCTTCTTTTGCTCAAGGAAAGCCTATCAAAAATGCTCAGTAGGTAGCCCTGATCACAACCTCTTTGCGGATAAATACCAAATTTTCGAAAATACATGCATTTGAGGAAATTTCGTTGTACCCTTTCTATTAATGTAACCCACACATTGTATTGCGGAGACCAAATTATGCTTGCATATTCCAAAATGGGAACCACCAAACTATCAAAAAGATGTAGACTCACCTCCATTCTAAAGTTTTTTGTGTTTCTCGAGATAAATCCTGCCACCCTCTGTGCACTTTCAATTTTAGATGCCATATGACCAGAGAACGACAAGTTAGAATCAAACACCACTCCAAGATCTCTCTGTTGGCCAACTCGTTTGAGATTAGTACTATTATGTATTTACTTTGATTATGGAAGTACAGTATTTGAATAGCAGATATGATAAGTTTACTGACTATTTAATATGAACTTTATTTTCACATACTCTGACATAATGACATACAACAATTAACTGGTAAAGGTGAACAATATAATTTAGTGCATAGTGGACACTACAAATCCTCCCTGGCAAATTTAAAGATTCAGTTTTTCTAGTTGTTTTCTCGTTCTAATACTTCTTCGCAATGTCTCAGCATTTTCTGGTATCTGATTGGGTTTGGTTTTTGATTGGTAAAAAGTTTCAATGTTTTGATCAGTACTTTCCACCGGAAAAGTCTCTTGGTCTCTCGGTTCTTGATCATCTAATATCATCTCCGCCGAAGTGGAAACTTCTGGAGTCGAATCGGAAATTATAATTGTGCTTTTACTTTGCTCAGGATCAATATAAGAAAAATGTTGAGTAGATGAAGCACCTACAACATTATCTCTTGTAGTATTTTCGGTGTCCAGAGTTTGCTTTGCCTCTGGAACATAACAAACGTTAGGCTGTGATACTGGACACTCAACTTTAGTTGAAGCAATATGGTTTATATGTCTTCTGATTATTCTGTCTTCCATTTCAATCAAATAAATAAGATTGCTCTCTCTCTTCAAAATTCTACCAAATTTCCATAGACAATTTTTCCTACTATCAAAATGTCTCACTCGAACGCTTTCGCCCACCATAAATTTAGAAGATGCTTGATTTGCCACCTCAATGGGTTTTTGAAATCTAACTAAATCTAATTTAGTTCGTATGTCTCTCCCATACATTAATTGAGAAGGTGACTGATTATTTGAAGTGTGGGGTATTTTTCTGTATTGCATTAAAAAATTTTGAAGTTTCAAATCAAGATCTCCTGGGTCATCTACCATCTTCTTTAGAGTATTCTTCATGGTTCCCACATATCTTTCAACTTGGCCATTTGATGCGGGATGATATGGTGCAGTAAATTTATGTATAATTCCATTGGTTTTTAGGAAATTCTTAAATTCCTGTGATGTAAAAGATCCTCCATTATCACTAACCAAAGTTACAGGTAAGCCAAAACGTGCAAAAACACCTCGTAAAATTGAAATCGTCTTCAAAGTATTCATGGACTTGGTAATAAAAATTTCAGGCCATTTAGAATATGCATCGCAAATTACTAAAAAGTATGTTCCTTGAAACGGTCCCGCAAAATCAATATGTACGCGCTGCCACGGTCCTTTCGGAGTTTCCCAACAATGCGGTGGAATATTAGTTTTGTTGTGTAACATAGATTGACAACTTTGACATTTCTTAGCCAATTCTTCAATATCAAGATCTATTCTTGGCCACCAAACGAAAGAACGTGCAAGTGATTTCATTCTCACTATACCGGTATGTGCTTCATGTAATTCTTTTAATACTCTTTGACGAAGCGTTTTGGGCACAACAATACGTGAATCTTTTACTATAGTACCTTCGTTTAAAGAAAATTCTATATCTTTCCCTTTAAATTCATTTTCTTCAATTTTCTTTCCAGTTTGTAAACTTTTGTAAACATTTCTTAATATTGGGTCTTCTTGTGTTTCATTAGCAATTTCTCTATGCGTAACTGGTAACGTTAGAATTTGTTGTAACTGATGAATTGTAACGCCATCCATTGTTTGATTGAAAACTGGAGTGATTTTTTGAGGCAATCTCGAGAGTGCATCAGCATTTAAGTGTTTTTCGCTAGAACGATAAATAATGTCATAATTAAAGCCTTGCAAAAATTGAGCGTAATGAAGCATTCGAGTAGCTACCATACTGGGAAGATTTTTGTTTGGATTAAATATAGAAACTAGAGGTTGATGATCAGTAATCAGCGTGAATTTTCTTCCATAACAATACTGAAAAAATTTATTACATGCCCAAAAAATAGCAGTTGCTTCCTTATCAATTTGACTGTAGTTTTTTTCAGCTCTCGTTAGACTCCTTGAAGCAAAAACAATAGGACGTTCACCATCAGGAAAAATATGAGATAATACTGCACCCAAACCTTTAGGACTAGCATCGGTTGCCAAAATTAAAGGTAGTTTCGGATTATATGCGCAAAGAATCTGATCAGATGTTATTTCCTTTTTAATTAAATTAAAAGCCTGATCACAGATAGATGTCCATCGGAAAATAACATTCTTTTGTAAAAGTTTGTACAAAGGATGTATTTTTGAAGAAAGATCTTTCAGAAATCTTCCATAGTAAGTGACCAATCCTAACCAACTTTTTAACTCAGTGACATTTGTCGGTACTGGTGCATTCTTGACAGCTTTTATTTTGTCTTCAGTTTTCTCTAAACCCCTGCTTGAAATTTTATGACCCAAATATGTTATGGATTCTTCGAAGAATTTACATTTTTCTTGTTTAATATGAAGACCAGCTTCTTGTAGACATTGTAAAACAGTTCTTACTCTATTCACATTCTCTTGTAATGTAGCTCCTTGTATTTTGATATCATCTAAAAACACACAAACTCCGGGTATTTTATCCAATAGGTTTGAAATGTAACGTTGCCAAATAGCAGGAGCAACTTTGGTTCCAAACATCAATCTATGTACCTTATAATCTCCCTTTTCCGTAGTAATTGCTTGCATTCTTGAACTTTCTTCATCCATTGGCATATGTAAATAAGCTTCGCGAATATCCAAAGTAGTAAAAATTTTCCCTCCGTGCATTGTAGTCGCAAAAATATCTTCTATGTTTGGAATCGGAAATTTATCATTTATTAAAACTTTGTTCAATGTAATTTTGAAATCCGCGCAAAGTCTTACAGAACCGTCACTTTTCATAATTGGTACAACCGGTGTGCCCCATTCACTGTATTCCATTTTAGTTAACACTCCTATTTCTTCTAGTCTATCGATTTCTCTTTCCACTTTTTCCTTCAATGCATAGGGAACTTTTCGAGCAGGAACATAAATTGGTTTTGTATTGTTTGGTAAAAATAATTTAGCTTTATAATTTGAAATTTTTCCAAGACCTGGTTTAAAAACTTCTGGAAAATTATTTTTAAGTTCTTCTATAATTTTTAATTTCAAGAAATCTGGGATATTTTCATTTTGTAATTGACAAATTTCAGGTAAATCGACTTTAATTTTCTGCATCCATTCTCTCCCGAAAATAGGTTCAACTTTCCCTGGTAAAATATATAAATTTAGTAATTCAATTTGATTATTTAATTCAACCTGGAAAGTTGAATAGCCGATAGGTCGAATTATTTCTCCAGTGTAAGTTCTTAAAGGTAAATTTGTTTTTTGCAATGTTTTTTTTTGAAAATTTTGCGTTAAACAAATCTTGTGAAATCGATGAAACTGCAGCGCCTGTATCATATTCAAATTTAATGGATTCTCCATCTAATTGAAGATTTAAAAGAATTTTGCCTGGTTTTTTATAAGCCTCAGGTAAGCAATTATTATCTAGTACGTTCATAAAAAATAATTCTTCATGCTGAAAGTTGTTTTCCATTTCCTCTGGTTCTTCTTCCACTTGATGAACATTTTCTCTCCTAGGAGTTCCCCTGCATGCCTTAAACACGTGACCATATTTTAGACATCCTGTACACTTTGAATTTTTGTGCTTGCATGTATTTGCCAAATGTTGTGGATCACCGCATCTGTAGCACTTTCGTTGAAAATTTAACAAATTCGAAGGAGATATGTTTTTTTGTTGTTGTTCAGGTTTAAATGAAATTTTTTTAATTTGATTTTGAAAAGAAGTACTCGCACATGTTTGTAAAGAATGTATTTCTCTGGAATCTTTTTGTGCTAATTCCATAGTTAGTGCTGTATCAACGCAGTTTTTAAATTTATTATCTGGTTCTTTAAGTTGAATTAGTCTTTCAATTAAATTAGAATTTCGCAGACCACTAATGAACTGAAGACGTAAATGGGCATCAGACGTCGAAGCTTTGCAAGCATCACAGACAAACTTACAATTTGTCGTCATCTTTTTTAATTCAGTTACGTAATTTGCAATAGTTTCCCCTTCTTGTTGGACACGTTTTGTAAAACGGTTTTGCTCTGCGATTATACTTGAAGAAGGATCAAGATGGTTTTGTAAAAGAGAAACCAAAGTCGTATAATCTTTAGATTTAGGATCATCGGGACATGTTAAAGAGTGAATAAGTTGTAGCGTTTTGGTACCCATCGTGTGAAGTAACCATTCTTTCTTTTTAGTATCAATATAGTCTGCGGAACCAGTGAAGTTCTTTATGGAAAAAAAATTGTCTAACCTTTTTATGAACATCTCCCAACTTTCATTTTCTTCTGAGAATGGATCTATTGAAATGGATTCTTGAGTAATTGGAGTAGTATTTTGATTAACTTGTAGAGTCTTTGTAAGTGCAGCCATCAAAGTATTAAATTGTTCAGCATTCATTGTAAAAGGGTTTCTTCGTCCTCGTCGCCAATTTATTATGTATTTACTTTGATTATGGAAGTACAGTATTTGAATAGCAGATATGATAAGTTTACTGACTATTTAATATGAACTTTATTTTCACATACTCTGACATAATGACATACAACAATTAACTGGTAAAGGTGAACAATATAATTTAGTGCATAGTGGACACTACAAGTACCATTTAATTTATAGTCATAATTTATAGCATTGTGGTTAAGAGTAAAGGACATACAGGTACATTTTGCAATATTCATTTTAAAGCTATTATTTTCGCACCAATTAGTCACACTACAAAAATCATTCTGCAGTTGCACACAGTCTTCAACGGAATTAATCTGGAAAAAACATTTGAAATCATCGGCGAACATGAGGGCCACAGCATTTTCCAGGTTTCCAACAATATTATTTATTGTTGCCAAGAAGAGGAGAGGGCCCAAATTAGAACCCTGTGGCACACCAGAGGTGCTTTTAAAGATCCGTGATTTGCAACCCTTAACTTCAACATATTGAAACCTGTTACTAAGATATGACTGAGTTAGCCCAATCAAATACAAAGGCACGTCCATATTCTGTAGAGACTTAATTATTACGCAGTGTCTGACCCTGTCAAATGCCTTCTCCATGTCCGTGTAAATAACGTCAACCTGCGATTTATTATTTATGGCTTCATGCACATATTGACTAAATGTGGCCAAGTTGGTGAATGTTGACCTATGAGGGAAGAAACCATGCTGACAGGAGGTAATTTTTCCAGAAATTTCACTAAATAACAATTCAAATATAATCATTTCAAATACCTTGGAAACTGAACTCAGAATAGATATGGGGCGGTAGTTTTTAATATCCTGTCTAACACCAGATTTAAAAATCGGAATGACTTTGCCTATTTTCCATTTTTCTGGATAATTTGATGTTTTTATAATTAGATTGAATACAACTTGCAGGGGTTTCAATAGATGTTGGCTATAGCCCTTTAGAATATAGGCTGGTATTCCATCTGAACCAATTGCCTTGTTTCCCTTGAGCCTTTTGATTGCCATGTCTATATCATCTGTCGAGATAGACTTCTCACAAAAGAAAGATCTTGGGGCACTAGAGGAACATGAAACATCATTGTCATTTATATAAACAGATTTGAAGAAATCAGCAAAGCCATCTGCCACCCGCTGAGAGCCCACATAGGTTTTATCATTATTTATCATTTCCTGAAGAATATCTGGCGAGTCCTTGAGTCCTTTTAGGTATGACCAAAACCACTTAGGATTACTCTGTAAGCCCGATTGAACCTCCTGGAGATAATTGCTATAAGCCAGCCTGATCCTGTATTTTACTGTACTTCTAAGTGTAATATATTTTTGACGCCAAAAATTAGATTTATTCTTTTTAGATTTTAGAAAATATTTATGTTTTTGCTTAATCAGTTTAATGATTTCTCCATTAAACCAAACAGGATATTTCTTGTCTATTTGTGTAGATTTTGGTACACTCTGCTGAAATATATTATTAAGAATATTGTAGAAAGAATCAATGGCCAAATTGACATCAGCAATACTATCCAAAACAGCCCAGTTTTGGTTTTCGAATAATCTATACATTAAATGAAAATCAGCCTTTTTGAAATTAAATTTAGTTGTTGATACGACTTTACAGTGTTCGACAGGGGACCTAGTTTCCAAACAGATACTCAAGCAAGGATGATGTTTATCAACTGGCAATAGAGAATCCTCTGTTCTGTCAACCTGTACATTCTCAAAAGAGGCAATTACAAGATCTAGAATAACGTTATTATGATTCCGTATATGATTCAACTGTATGAGGTTATTAAAGGACAAAAATGATTTTAACAGGTTTAAATTATTGTTACATGATAAAGTGTTAACATAGCTGGGAATGTTAAAGTCACCAACTATGATAAATTCCGAATTATTACCATCAAGAAGATGCTCCAACTTTTCAAAAAATTTCTCATAAACATCACTTGGGCTCTCGGGGACAAAGTAAGCCACTACCACAATCAGAAAAGACACAGCATTTATCTTTATCTTTACACACAATGCCTCCTGATCCTCATCAAAAATCCTATCTTCCGAGACTATGAAAGTGTCTCTCAAGAGCAATAATACCCCTCCTCCTTACCGGTGTGAAACTAGCAGCCGCATTACAGCAGCCAAAGTGTGAAGTTGGCAGCCAGTTACAGCAGCCAAAATGTGAAGTTAGCAGCCTGTTTTAGCAGCCATTTTCAAGACAACATGGATAATGTCATAACTAAATTTTAAACTTTTGTTTCGAAAAATATAAATTTTTCTCCATTCGCCTTCGTGATTATAAGACGCAGAAGAATCGAAAAAAAAAAAATGTAGGTCGTGAAAAATGGAGTTCCGCGATTAAACTTAGTAGTATCATTGACGATGTCCTAAAGAACATCTATACCGAGTCTCATCTCCTTAGGCCCCGTCTGACATGGAGAAAACGGGACATAATGGAAAAATCGATAAAAAATCAAAAGTCACTTTCAAAAATGGTGTTCCGCGATTAAACTTGGCAGTATCATTGATGATGTCCTAAAGAACATCTATACCGAGTCTCATCTCCTTAGGCCCCGTCTGACATGGAGAAAACGGAACATAATGGAAAAATCGATAAAAAATCAAAAGTCACTTTCAAAAATGGTGTTCCGCGATTAAACTTGGCAGTATCATTGATGATGTCCTAAAGAACATCTATACCGAGTCTCATCTCCTTAGGCCCCGTCTGACATGGAGAAAACGGGACATAATGGAGAAATTGATAAAAAATCAAAAGTCACTTTCAAAAATGGTGTTCCGCGATTAAACTTGGCATTATCATTGATGATATCCTAAAGAACATCTATACCGAGTCTCATCTCCTTAGGCCCCGTCTAACATGGAGAAAACGGGACATAATGGAAAAATCGATAAAAAATCAAAAGTCACTTTCAAAAATGGTGTTCCGCGATTAAACTTGGCAGTATCATTGATGATGTCCTAAAGAACATCTATACCGAGTCTCATCTCCTTAGGCCCCGTCTGACATGGAGAAAACGGGACATAATGGAAAAATCGATAAAAAATCAAAAGTCACTTTCAAAAATGGTGTTCCGCGATTAAACTTGGCAGTATCATTGATGATGTCCTAAAGAACATCTATACCGAGTCTCATCTCCTTAGGCCCCGTCTGACATGGAGAAAACGGGACATAATGGAAAAATCGATAAAAAATCAAAAGTCACTTTCAAAAATGGTGTTCCGCGATTAAACTTGGCAGTATCATTGATGATGTCCTAAAGAACATCTATACCGAGTCTCATCTCCTTAGGCCCCGTCTGACATGGAGAAAACGGGACATAATGGAGAAATTGATAAAAAATCAAAAGTCACTTTCAAAAATGGTGTTCCGCGATTAAACTTGGCATTATCATTGATGATATCCTAAAGAACATCTATACCGAGTCTCATCTCCTTAGGCCCCGTCTAACATGGAGAAAACGGGACATAATGGAAAAATCGATAAAAAATCAAAAGTCACTTTCAAAAATGGTGTTCCGCGATTAAACTTGGCATTATCATTGATGATATCCTAAAGAACATCTATACCGAGTCTCATCTCCTTAGGCCCCGTCTAACATGGAGAAAACGGGACATAATGGAAAAATCGATAAAAAATCAAAAGTCACTTTCAAAAATGGTGTTCCGCGATTAAACTTGGCAGTATCATTGATGATGTCCTGAAGAACTCCTATACCGAGTCGCATCTCCTTAGGCCCCGTCTGACATGGAGAAAACGGGACATAATGGAAAAATCGATAAAAAATCAAAAGTCACTTTCAAAAATGGTGTTCCGCGATTAAACTTGGCAGTATCATTGATGATGTCCTAAAGAACATCTATACCGAGTCTCATCTCCTTAGGCCCCGTCTGACATGGTGAAAACGGGACATAATGGAGAAATTGATAAAAAATCAAAAGTCACTTTCAAAAATGGTGTTCCGCGATTAAACTTGGCATTATCATTGATGATATCCTAAAGAACATCTATACCGAGTCTCATCTCCTTAGGCCCCGTCTAACATGGAGAAAACGGGACATAATGGAAAAATCGATAAAAAATCAAAAGTCACTTTCAAAAATGGTGTTCCGCGATTAAACTTGGCATTATCATTGATGATATCCTAAAGAACATCTATACCGAGTCTCATCTCCTTAGGCCCCGTCTAACATGGAGAAAACGGGACATAATGGAAAAATCGATAAAAAATCAAAAGTCACTTTCAAAAATGGTGTTCCGCGATTAAACTTGGCAGTATCATTGATGATGTCCTGAAGAACTCCTATACCGAGTCGCATCTCCTTAGGCCCCGTCTGACATGGAGAAAACGGGACATAATGAAAAAATCGATAAAAAATCAAAAGTCACTTTCAAAAATGGTGTTCCGCGATTAAACTTGGCAGTATCATTGATGATGTCCTAAAGAACATCTATACCGAGTCTCATCTCCTTAGGCCCCGTCTGACATGGAGAAAACGGGACATAATGGAGAAATTGATAAAAAATCAAAAGTCACTTTCAAAAATGGTGTTCCGCGATTAAACTTGGCATTATCATTGATGATATCCTAAAGAACATCTATACCGAGTCTCATCTCCTTAGGCCCCGTCTAACATGGAGAAAACGGGACATAATGGAAAAATCGATAAAAAATCAAAAGTCACTTTCAAAAGTGGTGTTCAGCGATTAAACTTGGCAGTATCATTGATGATGTCCTAAAGAACATCTAAACCGAGTCTCATCTCCTTAGGCCCCGTCTGACATGGAGAAAACGGGACATAATGGAAAAATCGATAAAAAATCAAAAGTCACTTTCAAAAATGGTGTTCCGCGATTAAACTTGGCAGTATCATTGATGATGTCCTAAAGAACATCTATACCGAGTCTCATCTCCTTAGGCCCCGTCTAACATGGAGAAAACGGGACATAATGGAAAAATCGATAAAAAATCAAAAGTCACTTTCAAAAATGGTGTTCCGCGATTAAACTTGGCAGTATCATTGATGATGTCCTAAAGAACATCTATACCGAGTCTCATCTCCTTAGGCCCCGTCTGACATGGAGAAAACGGGACATAATGGAGAAATTGATAAAAAATCAAAAGTCACTTTCAAAAATGGTGTTCCGCGATTAAACTTGGCAGTATCATTGATGATGTCCTAAAGAACTCCTATACCGAGTCTTATCTCCTTAGGCCCTGTCTAACATGGACAAACGGGACATAATGGAAAAATCGATAAAAAATCAAAAGTCACTTTCAAAAATGGTGTTCCGCGATTTTTTAAGACATCATCAGGGATACTGCCAACTTTAATCGCGGAACACCATTTTTGAAAGTGACTTTTGATTTTTTATCGATATTTCCATTATGTCCCGTATTCTCCATGTTAGACGGGGCCTAAGGAGATGCGACTCAGCATAGATGTTCTTTAGGACATCATCAATGATACTGCCAAGTTTAATCGCGGAACACCATTTTTGAAAGTGACTTTTGATTTTTTATCGATGTTTCCATTATGTCCCGTTTTCTCCATGTTAGACGGGGCCTAAGGAGATGAGACTCGGTATAGATGTTCTTTAGGATATCATCAATGATACTGCCAAGTTTAATCGCGGAACACCATTTTTGAAAGTGACTTTTGATTTTTTATCGATATTTCCATTATGTCCCGTTTTCTCCATGTCAGACGGGGCCTAAGGAGATGAGACTCGGTTTAGATGTTCTTCAGGACATCATCAATGATACTGCCAAGTTTAATCGCGGAACACCATTTTTGAAAGTGACTTTTGATTTTTTATCGATATTTCCATTATGTCCCGTTTTCTCCATGTCAGACGGGGCCTAAGGAGATGAGACTCGGTATAGATGTTCTTTAGGACATCATCAATGATACTGCCAAGTTTAATCGCGGAACACCATTTTTGAAAGTGACTTTTGATTTTTTATCAATTTCTCCATTATGTCCCGTTTTTTCCATGTCAGACGGGGCCTAAGGAGATGCGACTCGGTATAGGAGTTCTTCAGGACATCATCAATGATACTGCCAAGTTTAATCGCGGAACACCATTTTTGAAAGTGACTTTTGATTTTTTATCGATTTTTCCATTATGTCCCGTTTTCTCCATGTCAGACGGGGCCTAAGGAGATGAGACTCGGTTTAGATGTTCTTTAGGACATCATCAATGATACTGCCAAGTTTAATCGCGGAACACCATTTTTGAAAGTGACTTTTGATTTTTTATCGATTTTTCCATTATGTCCCGTTTTCTCCATGTTAGACGGGGCCTAAGGAGATGAGACTCGGTATAGATGTTCTTTAGGATATCATCAATGATAATGCCAAGTTTAATCGCGGAACACCATTTTTGAAAGTGACTTTTGATTTTTTATCAATTTCTCCATTATGTCCCGTTTTCTCCATGTCAGACGGGGCCTAAGGAGATGAGACTCGGTATAGATGTTCTTTAGGACATCATCAATGATACTGCCAAGTTTAATCGCGGAACACCATTTTTGAAAGTGACTTTTGATTTTTTATCGATTTTTCCATTATGTCCCGTTTTCTCCATGTCAGACGGGGCCTAAGGAGATGAGACTCGGTATAGATGTTCTTTAGGACATCATCAATGATACTGCCAAGTTTAATCGCGGAACACCATTTTTGAAAGTGACTTTTGATTTTTTATCGATATTTCCATTATGTCCCGTTTTCTCCATGTTAGACGGGGCCTAAGGAGATGAGACTCGGTATAGATGTTCTTTAGGATATCATCAATGATACTGCCAAGTTTAATCGCGGAACACCATT